>CAAKHD010003530.1:49584-74081 GCA_901007705.1 Fistularia tabacaria
GCTCGTCCAAGGAGAGCTAGGCGGGGCTTGTCATGAGGCACCAGTCCCGTGCATCGCCCTCTCCCCCCCCGTCAACCCGCCCCACCTCCCCCTTCAACCCCCCCCCCACTGGAAAAACTTCAGTCCCGTTCTAAATAATTCATTCTGCAGCCATTCCCTTCCACCTGAGGGGCTTGTCTCCTGGCGTCACCAGCAGGACGATTTAACAGCTCCCGAAAGGTCAGGAGTTTTTTTTTTACCCCCCTCCTCCCAGCCACCCTCCTTCACGCACACACACACACACACACACACACACACACACACACACACACACTATAATCTCTGGCAAGGGTTTGATCCATGCGTGGCGCTCGGCCGTGCCCCTCTGGGCTAATGCACTCCTGTGTTTACCTCTAAATACGCCATTCTCTTGATCTGACAAGTTAGGCTGCTCTCCTTCCACAAGGGCATACGCGTGCACGTGTGCACGCACACACACAAACACAGAGGTGTATTGCGTACAAACTCCCTCGCTCACTAAGTGCCTTCTCGGGTTCACTCGCTGGCTGTCTCTTTTCTTTTTCTTTTTTTTTTTTACCACGAACACGAAAAGAGATTGATTTTTCTATTGGGGCATGAATGGACTGTTCCAGGAGAAGAGCTGGGGTGATCGGCCGTCAGAGATCTCCTACGAGGAGAACGTGGAGGAGAACATTCAGGTCTCGGGTTTTGGGCACGCAGGAAACACCGAGTCCAGGGAGTCAGTGCGTTGAAGGACCCACAGTCTGCTTTGGTTGTCCAAACAAGACGCCATCTTCTTCTCATCCTCTGGGCTGCTTCCTTGAGGGGTCTCCACAGCCAATCATCTGCCTCCATCTGACCCTCTCCTCTACATCTAACCTCCTGTCCTCAATCACTACATCCATAAACCTCCTTCAGGCCTCAATCCTCCGTCTACCTGCTCACTCACGTTCCTCCAGCTTCTCCTCCACCCTCTCTGCTGCTCTGGCCTGCTGACAAGCAGTACTTCAAACCCTCCACCTTCTCCATGTCTCCTCCCTACAAGCCCCCTCCCCTTCGCCCGTCGTAGTGGCCTAAAAACATCCCGGCTGAAATACACTCGTTTGTGTCGCTGTTCAACATCTCCATCCTCCACCTGGCTCCACCCGCCTCCGTTCCTCGCTATTTTTAAAGTCACAGCAGGAGCTGGATCGATGGACCCAGTCCATTGATCGCAGGCCTCTGACTGACCAACCGCGTCATTTCGGTGTATCCCAACTCTCCACGGCATGTGTGTGTGTGAAGCTGAATATCTCGCCTTTCATCTATGAGGATGAAGGAGTTTCCAAAAAGGCCAGACGATTCGCGGGGTTTGACACCGTGTTTTCTGTTTTTTTTTCGGGTCCAGTCATGTGAAGCCTCCTGAGGGAATCTCTATCAGCCGCGGATTCTCAGACGAACTTCAAGCCCGACGGCGCCAACATCCACTCCATCCGCCAGAACAAAACGCGCCTTCACGACGGGAAGCCCGGCGCCTGCCGCGCCCGACCCCGCACGTTCACACGCTTGCCACAAATAAATCATTCACAGCGGCGGCTCGTTTTTCGGAATTGCACTCAGATACATTTCTGAGATGATACCTTTTAATTTTTCATTCAACTGACATTCATTCGTCAAAGATCTTTTCATCCCCTGAACCTGAAAAATGTAAAATTTCACATGTTCTTCCGTGCTCCCCTTGCACTGGATCTGATCTTTTCCAGTTCCAGGTCTCGACAGCCCTCAATGGACGGATGAATGAATGAATACGCTGCGCTAATGACACGGTTAACCTTCAAACTGATGCACTCCGTTATTGTTAGATTCGCCAGTGCGGTGGTGTGGAAGTCAGCTGTGCATCCTACCACAGTCCAAAAACAGCGGGACCCAGCGTACCGCTGCATCGGCCAATTATGGATCAATAATGCGACTTCTGAGAGCGTTTTATACCCATTTAATATTTGATTTGTTTTTCTTCAGGTGATTCATATCTGACAGAAATAAACAGGGCTGTGAGTACAGTACTGTAGTAGTACTATGAATGGTAGTAGTACTTCCATCTGTGATACTTTAGGGAATTTAAGGGGGGGGTTTCAACCATTTTCTTCCCAGGTGACTCCTTCTGCTTCGTTCATTCACACACACTCCATTGATGCGCTTTCTTTTTGACGTATATGGAATGGGGGGGGTTGCCCAACATTGCCTCAGTCGGCTCCTATTAGCCGAGGCTTTCAGGTAGTGCACACACACACACACACACACACACACACACTACCATTAATTCAAAAGTGACAGTTCCAAATGGTGACGTGGTTGTACCCCCCTCTTAGCAAACAAAACCTGCCCGCTGTGATTCACATTGTCGTCCCTGAAATATTCATGGGCTCTGGGGAAAAGTTTGGTCAGAAGTTGAGCCTGCGATCCGCCTGATGGGGGGAGCAAGGACACGAGTGGTGTGTTTACTGACTCTGAGCTCTGCCGAGGAAAAAGCACATTCGATGTAGTTGATAGCATTAAAGCTCTTCTGTTCTCTGTGCAGAGTTAGCAGCTACGCTAATCTGATCTCAATTGATTGGTATTTCGCTCTGTGTCCTGGAAGCATCACAGGATGGGCCAAACTGGGCAGTACCACTGAAAACCACCAGGGAGCTGTTAGGACGAAACCCAAAAATGAGAAAATCGGAGAAAGGGTGGAAACTTTTTAGAGGGGAGGCTGTGTGCCGCTCTCAGTGTAACAAAAAGGAATGCTCCACATTGTGAGGCATTCAATGATCATTCAACAAGACAGATCCTCGCTGTCTTCGATGCTGCCTCCGCCTTTGCCTTTTTTGCCCCAGACTGAGCAACGCCCCTCTGGTTGGAAGCACTGCTCACTGAAAACACAAAGGACGCAAGGACGTACGAGAGCATCGACTTTCGGGACAAAAGAAACGTTTCCCTCATAGCTACGGAACAGAACTGGAGCCACTTGCGCTAAATTTCACCCTGGGGTCTGGCAACCGGTCCAGGATAAACCCCGCCTCTGACGCTCCAACCCTGAGTGCAGGATAAGAAGTGTAGATAATGAATGAAAGTATGGATGTTCCCTCCAGTTCTTGAATATTTGGGATTTTTCGTCTTAATTGTCATTCTGATCCGAGAACAACTCAACTTTGTTGGGAAAGATTGATTTGCTTAAGACTCAACATGTGACTCTCGCTATTGGCCAAGGTTACCTCCTGAGCGGGCGATGGATAAACTCAGTATTTCATCTACATGTCACACACACGTTACCTTGGACCGCAAACATGAGCTCCTTGGGGTCGATGACGGGCGTCCTCCTGTCCTGGCTCTTCTTCATGCCCTTGCGGTAGCCCCTCCTCTTCTTGCTCTCACCCCACAGATTGGAGCCGCCATGCATGCTGGGAATGTTGAGGATGGCGATGCCTTCCAGGGAAACGCTGCTCAGGTCCAGGGTGACGCCGTCGCACTTTCAGGGGGAGACAAAGTATTTCCGTTTGGACACAAAACCATGATGTTTCGGTGACGATAAAGAGCAATTTATTTGCAGATATGTTTTTCAAAAAACCATCGCAGTCGCTGCTCAGCTCTTTTTTGGGGACAAAATGGACATCAACATTTTGGCCAAAATAAGTCCAGAGTTAGCTGACGGCAAGGTTCTTCACATGGTGAAGCAGCACAGGAAGAAAATAAAAACACTTCAACCCATTCGAGAATCCCTGGTTATTATTCCCACCATGGAGACCATGAAAACTGCGGCAGCTTCCACTTCCATGTTGTCCCTGTTGTCTTCCTCTTCTTCTTCTTCTGTGTTTTTTTTTTAGTCCCGACCATAGTCCCTTACTGCCTTTGGGAATGCAAAACTAAAGGGTCCCCCTGGGGGACACTAGTTTCTGGATCTAAGTTCAAGCCGGACACTTCTTAGAACTTTTCTTGTGAAATAGGTTTTTGTCTCAGCAATTTGAACACCATCCTCTCGAGGCATATATTCACACATCATGTGACTCCACAAACCTTCATGAAACTCCTGTTAGGGTTGGCATCGTGGCAGTTGTGTATGAGGATACACAGTCATCACAAATCACTGCCAATCAGTGAGGACTCAAAAGCGAGAGCCTCAGTATCACTGGTTGCCGGGTCACTGTTCACACTATCATCACCTCTCCTGTCCTGACACCCATCTGGAGACCGCAGTCCAGGGACCACACATTGGAGACTGGAGTGCGTCTTCTGTCAGGTTTAGTCCCTATGTATCCTCACCTGTTCCATATGCATCCGGAGACCACAGGCTGGAGACTACAGTGCAAACCCCCTGTTAGGTTTATTCCGTTCATAGCCTCGCCTGTTCCCTATGCATCCGGAGAGCAGTGGATTGCATACCCATGTCAGGTTCAGTCCACACGTATGCTCATTTGTTCCTTATGTATATGGACACTGGAGTCCGGAGGCCACAGACCGGAGCCTGGAGGCCGGTGACCAGAGAAAGACGGGAGTCCGAACCTCCGTCAGGGTTGTTCCCGTCATGCTGTCCACATTTATCAAGCGCCTGACTCCCGCACTGATGCGGTCCTTTGAGGCGGAGGAGATGGATTCACCACTTCCGGAGCCAGCGCCCTCCCGGGCCAACTCTATGTCATGTCCGGACTGTTTAACCCTTACAAGTAAAGTTCTGAAGTCTATCCCTGTTTTTGGTGTGGAGTCTGGTGTCCGCTTGTGGAGCCAACGGAAAATTCGACATGCCTCCGTCTCCTCAGTTCCATCTGGTCTGAGAGCCGTGTGTTCCCTTATGTACCATTTGTTGCACTGTACAGTATGTATCGACTTATCCAAGGTTTTTGTCCCCGCTATCCCCCTCAAAATGAATGTAACTGGCTCCTATGGTACATTTTAACCAACTGATGGACGTGATGCCCGACACAGAATAAAACATACACGCAGCTTTGGAAAGTCAACTGAAAGAAGGTTTTTCCTGTTTCTCCGCTGGGATTCGGTTTGGCATCCACTTCCGCTGCAGCTTGGCCAATCACCATATTCCGGATGGCGGACCAAAACCCCAAAACGAGCCGCCCTCGCCTCCAGAACGGCGCCTACCTGACGCTAATTAATAAAGACCTCTGCTCCGTCTGGCTTTCGCCAGGAAGAGGAGTCGTATCGACGCAATCTTCATTATCACTCAGTATCTCTCGCAGCGGGGTCGAGTCGGGCTAATTACCTGCGCTGAACTCCAGGTCTGTGAGAAGTGGGTTGGGAGGTGTGCGGACACACAAACACACATGCTGTCTCGGTGCTTACAAATTTGAGTTATTTCTGGAACACGTGTTGACAGCGATCAGTGTTAACGCTCCTCCATTAAGACGGTTTGGATACAAACCCCGACCCAGGCGTGAGAGAAAGGAGAAAGGCCCGTTCACCTCCACCTCCAGGAAGTCGTGGAGCTTCTTGCACGTGGCCGAGAAGGTCTCTGAAGTGCCGAACTCAAAGTACCACAGCTTGTTCTTTGTTCTGAAAGAGAGGCAAACCCAGTCACGGGCGGGTGCATTGGGACCAGCAGAAAACGGCACATCAAAATCGGTGACGCTCACAGCCGGAGCGCGTGCTTCCTCACATCTCCGCCCTCCGCCGTCGGGCTGAAGACAAAGAGTCCTCGCTACTAAGACACGTCAAAGCTCTGTTCTTTGTATTAAACCGAGTGGGGAAACACGTGGCCCCCGTGTTTACGGCCGCCATTAATCTCCACGGAGTCATAATGCGATCCATTAATCACTCGTCCCGTCTCCGCCGAATCCAGGAGGCAGTGAAAGCAGCACGCCGGATGGCCGGCGCCCGGCTCATGGGCCCGATGAAGGGTCTGCAGGGGGGGTTATCCTCCTGCCCTAGCAATTAACAGAGGCCCAGGTTGCAGCCCTCCCCCGCTGACACACACACACACACACACACACACACACACACACACACACACACACAAATGCTGCTGACCTTGCTCCGGCCGAACGGCCATCTGTCCGTACACCTTAGCACCAAACATCTCTCACCAAACAACTCTGTCACTGCCAAGTGTAAAATAAATAACATATAGAATACTAATAATATATTTACAAATTATATATATACAATCATCCATTCATCCACTCACTCATTCAACCAGACACCCATAGGTGCTAGCATTGTTGTACATTGCTAGTTGCCAAAATTGCACATACTATCTATTATTTATATTCTTTATGTTCATATCTTGTTCATTTTTTCAATATTTTTTCTGATATTTATATGTCTTAGTTATTGCAAATTTTTTACTTCTTCTACCACACTTCCTATGTTCTGCTGTGTGCGCATTGAAATTTCCTCCCTCTGGCATAATTAGAGGGATATTCTATTCTATTCTATTCTATATAAATACTGTTCAGTATGAGGATCATTGATTTGGTTTATATCATCTATAAATTCCATCACACACAAATATTTGGTTGTTTGTTACACAAAGCAGAAGAAAAAGTCACATGATGTTCATAAAAATAAAATAAAAAAAATATATATATATATATATATATCATAAATCAAATGCTGGAGATGGAATGAACAAATATAATTAAATAAATAATAAAATGAGGAGAGGCTGAAAATCAACCGGGAGGGGGTTTATGAGGTATTTTTTTCATTTTTCTTCGCAGCATAACCCGATAATCTCGGTGTCTTCAGGGTAATCACGGAAAATGACGACTCACAGCGGCAGCGCCTCGGAAAATTTAAATAAACCGTTCCCGACGCGAAGGGAGGAATATATTATTATGCGTTGGAGGGTGGTTGATTGAACCTTCTGTCTGGCTCTGATTTTCGGGTTTCCGCAGAGGGCAAGAAAAACCATTCACCCTCTCATTCACACGTCATGTAGATACACAACCGTTTCCTGTCATTCAACCATTCATGGCTGTGGAGAGTCAGAGTTTGACTCACTTGAGTTGCATAATAACAAAGTCCAGTTTCTGAGACGTTCATCTTACTGCACGACAACAGAATGAATTACCGCCCCTCTCCCCAAAAATAACAAAACAAACAGCAGAACAACCTCCGAGAGAAGCTGACACGCCGACCTGAGGTTAAAAAATGGCCTCCTCTAATCTGGAATCACGGCGCTACAAGCGGGACGTATTAGTATAAGCAGAGTAACAATCACTGAATTATTGATTTCCTCATTAGGACTTTTGTCAGGACCATTTAGCCGCTTTATAAATGGCCTTTCATTAGGGTCCGCGAGAGGCTAGCGAGCTGCCGCTGATTTATCATGTACAACGCGGTCAATAGCAAAGGGATGGGAGAAGAGGGGAGACGGGAATAAGCACGGGAGCGACATCAGCCCTGCCGAGAGGCTTTCCACATCGCCGACATCCCCTGCCGTCCGCACCCTCCTCCCTCCCACCCCCTCCGTAAAGCCTCATCACTCTGCAGTCAAGAGTGCGCCTTGTCGCCGCGGCGCCGACACAATCCCCGGGCCGTGTTTGCAAACAAACAAATGAAGGCGACTACTTAGAAAAGCATATCGGGTGATTGATGACGGAGAGCGGAGCCGCACGCAGGCGCCGCTTTGCATCTCCCGACTGCTGGCCCTCAAAAGCCCTTCGGTGGGAGAGCCGGCTCGAAGAGGCTCTCGGAGGTGAAGCGGCATGAGCCGTGGCTCGAGCCGAGGTGAAAATGCCGCCGGAACTTTCCTCACTAGTATCGTGCACTTGTTCCCGACTTCAATTAGAGAGCGGGGAGGGAGAGGAGCAGGAAACCATCAAATCACCACATTTCCATTCATTCATTCATTATCTACAGCGCTCATCGTGCACTCGAGTTCGCAAGGGATGGGTGGAGCCTATCCCAGCTGTGATTGGAGGAGAGACGGGGTTGACCCAGGACGTGTAGCCAGTCCAGCACAGGGTCTTTTATTCACATGTCTGGACAATATAGGGTCTCCAATGAACCTCTTGAAACATTTTAAGACTGTTTGAGGAAACCAGGGCAGATACGGGGAGGACACGGAGACTCCGCGATGCCGGAATCCAACCGGGGAACTTCTTGCTGCGAAATGGAGGCAGCTTATTTTAATCATGACGAAAAGCCAGGTGGTTTTGTCTGACAGGCATGTGGGGTGGGGGTTCATCCTGGGACCGCAGTCCTCAAACTGCTCCCCCTGGATCTGCGCTGACCTCATGACTCAACGTTACTGTTTCTTGGGGGGGAGCAGAAAGTACAGTCGGCTTCCTGCCAAGGCTAATGGCTACGGGACACAGCAGTCTCACCAAAATAACCGCAAAACACAACAATGAAGGCAAAGAATCTATCAGATACGGCTGCGGTGGCCCATTACCATGACAACCAACACATATTGCTTAGTATTAAAATCTTATTATCACTATTTGTCAGGATACCGGCATCGGTGTCAGGTGCTAGTGGTGGCGCAATGGTTGAAGGACCGGGAAGTGAAGTTGAATCTCTGGTATTATCCCAGAAATGATAACCCTTGTAAGGCTTCAAGTTGGCTATTTGTGCTTGCGGGAAACGTGGCTCAGCCAATCAGCATCCTAGGTGGTATTTCTGAAACCCGGCTGTGGTTCTGCCTCAGGGTTTGTGATACTTTATCCAACGGACACGGCTGAGGGCTATTCTCAGTCGGCCACACACGACACAAGCAGTTACACGCGGCGTTCAATCATCAGCCAAGCTTTGTTTTTTGTTTTTTAAGTCCTGGCCCAGCTCTAAAAAGGTTTCTCCCTGGATGAGAGGTGGAGGAACCCCGTCCTGTCTTTCACAGAAAATCCCATGTTGACCTCCTGCAGAAAATAGAATGAGATGAGGTCTGACTGTCCTGTCGATTCCCAACCACTTAACCTAACAAGCCGACACCATGGCAACAAATCACTTCGTGTCCCTGTTCATTAGGTAATTAGGGGCATCCAACCCGCGGGATTGGATTGTCATTAGTTATAAGATGTTAAACACTGGCTGCGCCGGTTGGACTGACAGCCAGCAGCATCTCCGGCAGGCGCGGCCCATTAACGCCGAGTCCATTTGATCAAGACGTTTCTTTTAAAGTGGATTAGAAAGAGCGTCTTTTAAGTGCAATAAAAGCGCACATAAAGCGGCCAATTTCCATAAACCGTGGGCTGCTGCCCCCCCGCCTCCCCCCGGGATGCTGTGATGGATTCGCCGGCCATTTGTGTTTACAGGAAAAGCAGCGCGACCGAGAAGCAGCGGCGCGCCGAGCGGCTGTGATTCTACCTGCAGTGTGTCAATGCAAAGCGGACAGCAGTGATAACTCTGTCGAGCAGCAACGGCGACCGGCGCAAGGCACGTAAACGGCGGCTCAGGTTTCTGGGGTCGTGCATTTGCGCAAACAAATCAGAAACGCGAAACTGAGAGGGAGAGAAAACAAACGGGCGGGAGGGAGGGGGCAGCTTCTGGAAACCATTCCTGTTTTCTCCATTTCCAGTTCTGTTGGGAACCAAACCTCAGACGTCACGCCATATTTAGTGTCCTTCTACACGGCAGAGCTTTCAGTACCGTATGACGGTGCTTTTCGGCCCCGGTAACAACATGAAGGTGGATGATGGTTCATCCGCAAACAAAGGTAGTTGCCCCTTTTGAGGTTCACAGTCATCCAGGTCATGCTGAATTCTTGTCAAAAGAGTCGTGGCAACCGGACCGGATTTCATCGGTGGTACTGACTGAAAACTCTACCACTCTGTCAACAAGAAGCCTCTTGGATGAGGATTGCAACATCTTCAAGTGAAGACATTCAAGTCCAGTTGCCACGACAAGATCTTGACAAGAAAGGTAGTCTTTATCAGCCTCTTTCCTACAGTAGGAGGCTTAGACAGTTCCTTGAAGCTTTGCAGGAACTACGTTTTTGGTGCATTGGGACAGCAGAGGAACCAGGGACCACGGACCTCAGTTCCTCAAAGCTTTTTCACTCCAACTTCCTGCAGCAGCGTCTTTTTACAGTTCCATTGAAACTGCTTGATGATTGTTTGAACTCATAAGCCATGGCCATTAGCAGACTGCAGACAGCCATTTTTAAAAACTATCACGGTCACTGCTCAGCTGTTTTCTTGTGACAAAGCAGAAATGGACTGATGCAGAGGTCCAAGGTCTCCCGGCCTGATACATCTCTGAGGGGATTCCAGGGCTTGCAGAGGAACATAAACATTTTGGCCAAAATTAGTGCGGAGTTAGCTAACAGTGGGGTTCTTCACAGAGCGAAGAAGTGAAAATAAAAACACCGCAATCCATCTGATAGTCCATGGTTATGATTCCTGTGCTGTGGCAGCTTCCACCTCCATGTTGTCCGTGTCATCGTTCTGTTCTTCTTCATTGGTTTTATTTTGGAGTCTGAAAGTGCTCGTCACAGATACTTGCGTCATAGCAGTCCCTATCGTGGTCCGTTACTGCCTTTGTGAAACTAAACGGTTCCCCTGCAAGTGGCTCGTTCCAGGAACCAAATTTGAAGCCGACGATACCAAGAACTGTGTTCTTAAAACATTTTTGTCCGAAAGCGGCTGATGTTGTGCCACATAGGTACTTTCGATCACCTAAGCAGCAGCTTCACATGTCAACAAATTGGATTGTGCCTTTTGACATGCTTGGTTTTGTTAACAAATGCGATGTGGGTCTGTTGGGGCCGGGACCAGGACTTGTCGTCCCAGATTAAGATCAGAATGAGATCCCTTCTGTGTGCTGGAGATCTTTAAAAACAGTCCCCTGGCTTCTTGTAAAGATCTTCTTGTCGCAGCATCTAGACTTGAATTTCTTAAATTGAAAATGTTTCACCCCTTATCCGAGAGACTTCTTTAGTCCTAATGGCCTGTGGGGAGTTTCCGATTATCAGTCTAGGTCAGGGGTGTTAAACTCATATTGGTCCGTGGGCCGCACAAGAGACAGTGTATGTGTGTGTGTGTGTGGAGGGGTGTAATTTATCATGTTATATTTCGTTATATTTTGTTCTATTTCAGCGGTTGCCCTGATTTGTTGACGCTCTGCGTCGAGCTGCAAAAGATCAGCTCTCCATCGGCCGCTCAGGAGGCACGTGAACGCGCAATGCTCAAAACACCTCAAGACGTGATGCCCCGGAGGCGCAGAACACGCCCCGTGACAGCTCCACGCTCCTAGATGCGCGTCTGCCATGTACATTGCATGTAATCCCGCTGCTCCTGACACTTTGGCCAGGTGCGGTCTGAATGCGCCTTAAGTCCTAGTCTAGCCACAACACGCAGTTGCTTGGTCACAGCCTCCTCAGTGAGATACGGAGCTCTTCGTCCTGTGCTTCTCTCTGAGCGTGCCCCAAATTGACACGCACCACTAACCATCTGCAAAAAAAAACCTAAACGCATGTATTAAAAACAGAAAAAAAAAAAAACGGGGGGAATTTTCTTTCTACATGCTGGACGCCCCCTGGTGGGTGATTTGAACATCCCCTTCTTTCTTTAGTAACTCATAACTTTGAACAGAAATGAGCTAGAGACTTTATTTTTTTCTTGACATCCTCAGAATTTATGGCTCTACAAGAGGCGGGCCGGATAAAACCTTTTCGTGGGCCAGATCCAGCCCGCAGGCCGTATGTTTGACACCCCTGGTCTAGGTTATGATCATAATCATCACAATGACCGAGATGACTGAATACCTCCATAGACAGTTCCGTGCCTTAGTCTCCTCATTCAAAATGGTGCAGCTTGTCCATTAGCTGGCGAGCTAGCTGAAGGCGGAATAGATAGCCAGCGGTCAACCTGCTGTGTTGCTCTGGTTTGATCAGCAACAAAAAGAAAAACGAAAGGACGCTCGCGAAGGGATTTGGGGAAAGACACTTCGGTCCTCTGACACGGCAAGTCAGGAACCCTTGACTGGAGACAACGTCAAGCAAACATACAGTTTTTTGCCAGAAAGTCTGAAGTCAGCTTGGCTTCACTGCCTCGAGGCCAGGACGCCTTCGGATGCACTGGCCACACTGAGCACCGGCCACAACATGCCATTGATTTTTTTTTTCCCCGCTCCTGACACTTCATCTAACCCACCATGATCTACGACCTTATTCTAACACTAATTTCTTCTTGATCAGAGGTGATAAATATCACATTGACATAACCAAGTCTTTGCACGCTGCATCAATGCGCGGTTTTGTTTAAAACGACGCCGCTTGGGGCGCCGCCACTACGCCTGGCAGTTTGAGAAATGACCCAGGCCGCGTCGCCTTGCCTTCAGAGACGCTTTGAAAAATGTATTTCTCTTGGTCGCGCAGCCGTGATTAATTTTTACCTTTGCTTTGTTTTCTGCACGAGCGGAGGCTGGAATCCTCGGCTGCTGCGCCGGCGAAACGAGCCCAAGTTTGACGGGCAACTTTTTTTATCTTCATGGCCCCGGAGGCAGGAAGAGGCCCATTCACACCGCTTTTCATTCATGTTCAATAGTCACTCAATATTTCAGTTCATCGATATTATCTATCGATTGATCGACTTTGTTTACGATCACAGGACTACATACTGTATAGAGATGGTCTTGCCCTTGCCATATCACGGTTCACCCATTCTAGGTCTCGCTGTATAGCAGATTTTTAACTGTTACATATCTAATTTTATATGGCTGATTTTTGGCAATACCACAGGTATTTCCGTATTAATACATTTTTATCTATTCATTTTTTCAATTACTCCCATGGTAAAAGAAAAGAAGCATATTCTAGGCTTTGTGACCAACCGGAGCGTAGTGTTCTGTATCCCGGGCTCTGATTAGCTCAGCGACCTTAGCATCATTCTTTGCATCTCCATCGCATAGCATGCATTCACATCTCTCCTCGTCTCTTTCACGTTGACTTGCGATTGCTATAGGAGTATGGGAAGTGTTTATAAGAGCGTGGGAAAGGTTAATAAGAGTTTGGGGAGGGTAATGAAGCTTTGAAATCTAAATAATAAAAATATGGTCGCTCCTTCGTGGATTTTTGTTTATCATGGACAGTACTGGAACGTAACCCCCGCGATAAATTATGTGCTACTGTTCAACAACTCACTTACTCACAGACTTACAAACAATTAAACAGCGATGCTGCCTTCAACAGCAAATTATATTCATCAACAATCTTGATGGAAGTAAATATAATTCAGGTAAAATGTACATGTATAGAAATATGCATCATTATTAGTCTTATATAGATGATAACACTGGGACTTCATAACGGTACATTTTAATGGCCGGCTGAATAGATTTATAGTTATGGACAAATTATGAGAGGCCGTCAGCTAAACAATGAGACCGATGGAAACAATGAATGGAACTTTTTGGAGTTAAACCCAGAGGCTCATCAGGGGAGCTGCATACCACGTGACCCAGGACTACCGCCACAATTGGGGGGGAATCTGTCAGGAACCCCACGTTGTTCTAACAAAGCAAGGTGGCTAATTATTACTCTCATTTTGCAACCTGTTTATCGAAAGGTCTGACACCTCCATTGACACGTCGGCATGGCTGGATTGTGAGTGTGTTACTTTTTACAGTGATGGTGCGAGCGTGTGCATGCCGCCTCTCAATCGCCGCATTAAAAAAAAGAAAAAGCAAAACAAAAAGCAGGTGTCAATCACAGACACACTTCTGTACTCCGTCTTCACCTTCGGAGTATTTTCAAATCATGCAGATCAGGTTTGATTTTCAATAATACACCCCTGAGATGACCCGCACCTCACAACTCCATTACAGCTAATCAAAGACACTTAGCATCACGAGCACGTAGTTTCTACAAGGGGTGGGTTTTTAGGATTATAACAACAAGGATCGCGGTAAATTCACCTAAACAACTAAAGCCCAAAACATTTGGACCCAACAAATGACGAGCATCTGGCAATGGATGTCGATTCAGTTGGGGTATTTGGCAGTGCTAACTGCTAAATGCTACATATGATTAGCACGGGTGCTTCAGCTGGGGTCACACACACCTCCGGGCCCCAGTCTGATTTAGTACATGTTAGTCCTGGCGGGGTAAGGAAATGTCCCCACAAGCATGTGAACGCCGGTGTGTGTGTGTGTGTGTTTGTGTGTGTGTGTGTGTGTGTGTGTGTCCCACTGAGCTGGGGACGGGGCCACAGGTGAGACACCGTTAAATTACACACAAGTGGTCATTAATTATAGATGACACTTTGGTCACATAAACGATTTCATCCTCAAATGAGGTCCGAGGGCGGCCGCGGTCCGCTGTGCCCGCGCGCGCGTGCGTGTGCATGTGTAATTGAGAGCGGCATCACCTGTGGCCCCGTTCCCAGCTCAGCAGGCAACATACGCACACACACATGCGCACACACACACACACACACATATGCAGACACACCGGCATGAGTGTGTTGCAGCCCCATCCAGCACGTCGCGGGGCTTTGATGAACACACTCATTATGCTAAGGAAAGCGCCGCGGCCAGGCTTCCCTGCGCCTCCAGGAAAGGTTAAGTCGGGATAGTTACACAGCACAGCCAGAGCTCGTGGGCAGGCGGGGGGTGGGGGGGGCGCGGGCCGGCGCTGTCAGATGTCTCGGGACCTGAAATAGATCCGGGGGTGTGCAGAGCAAATATCATGGCGACATCAATGATGCAGAGATTGATGCTGCGGCGTCAACAAACATGGCGGCTGGAGGAGCGGCCTGAGGGCAAAAACCGAAGAGCTGCCGTTTGTGGGGACTGCCTTGTCATTTGATTGGCCCCCTGCTGGGGGGGGCAGACCAACAGTGAGTTTTATCTAACATGGATTTTCTCCCACCGTTAAAAACAAGACAGTATTTTCATTGGCTGCTTCTGGAAGCCGGGCCAGCTTGCATTTTTGGACCGAGAGAAGACATCTGTTAAGCTCCCTCATTGACTGATTCCACGCCGTCCCCTTAGGGGACGTCCGGTGGAAGCAGCCGGACCAACGATGACCAATGGTGACATCCTCCCAAATGCCGCCTGGCTGACATCCTGAGTCCGCTGCGACCTCAAACTACCCATCCACTTCAAGTCAAAGATGTTCAAGTGCACCCCACATGGCCTTCTGAATGTTGGCTTTCAACAATCAAACACCAGCAGATCTCCATAGACAGTAGCCATGGGAGCCAAGGGAGGAGCCCAAACACCATAGACAATCCACGAGGCCTGTTTACGGTGGCATGGCCGTGTGGTGCAAAGTGACGAGATGTCAACGGACAGGACTACCCCTAAACCCCAACTGAAGCCAGCCTTGTGGACATCCCAGGCGATGGCTTGATCGCCTCAGAGAAGACACCCATGATCCAAAGAAGAGGACATGGGCGTGCAGAAAAACGGATCATGCAACCACGTAGAAAAAAGATGGAGCGATTAACGTAACGTAGGTCAAACAGGACAGCACTCCTACAGGAGGAATCAGACTTGTCTGGTCTTTGTCAAGTCCAGGATACAGCTCATGTTGCTTTTGCTGCTTAGCTTACGAAGCACCTGACAACCCTTGCCGGCTCTTGATTGGAAAACTTCTTATATCTCTGCATTAACGGTCACGCGGCGGCAAATATAACTGCAGCCAGTAGCCTTGTCACACAAAAAGTGGGCAAAAAGAAAAGGCCATTTCGCCAACAGTCTTTAAACAAAACCTTAGAGTTAGTAGAGGTCTTTACAACTAAACACTACTTGCTTTTTTTTTCATTTTGGTGGCTTTTTTTTTTTAAATGTGTCTAAATGCAAACTTTTTGTTGAAATTCAAAAGTAATTAAGGAGTTTTGATTTTTCCAAATAGCACGTCAATGCCACACATCTTCCAGCGGCAACAGTCAGCTGGTTGGCTGCTGCTCAGCGGAAACAAAAGTCTTGAAAGCACGTATGAAAATAAAATAAAACAAAAAAATGTAATGAAATAAAATAGAATAAAATCCAATTTTGAATTTAAAAAAATGGAAGAAAATGGAATAAAATAAAATTTGATAATAATAATGATAATAATAATAACAATAATAAAAAATCCTTCCCTTCACCTCCTTGCTTCTCCTGCGACCCTCCTCATTCTTCAGCCCTCCCGGGTCTCAGATTAGTGTGTAATTACATGGGAGATAAGCATAAAAAAAGGGGGGGACGAGAGAGAAGGAGAAAGGGAGTGGTGTTCAATGGCGGGGTTGGGTTGGCAGCGGCGATGGCAGGGGGACGGGGGGGTCGTCACGGCCCCGACTGATTGTCTGCTTTTAATCCTCGACCTCATTATCACCTCCAGGTCCGGCAGTGGCAGTAAATGAATCTCTGCCGAGTGTCAAGTCTTCACACCTTCGCCCTGGTAATCACCCCAAGGTGCAAATACAGAAGATGGATAGAACGCCAGGAATTACAGGAGGGAGGGAGGGGTGGGGACACGAGGGAGTGGGGGTGGGGGGTTGACCCCTGCATTTCATCAACAACCCCCCACACCCCACCCCAGTTCATAATTAGCTTGGTGATGCTGTTTGGTAATTACACATGATTAAATATTCAGCTCAGTTAAGGTCAAACCGCTGACAAAACCTATAGGTTTTGAAATCACGGAGGAGCGGATCAATCAAATCTACGCCTCCGTCTCTTTTAAATATATTATTCAATCACGCATTTCTCTTGTTTTGACCTTGGAGGTGATCTGTGGCGAAAGGAAAGACAGAAACAAAGAAAATTCAAACCAATCCGTCGGTCGGAATAAGCGTTATAAGCTGCATCGACACAAGTAGCTTTTACTTTGGCAGGAACGACACAGGAATTCCTTTCTCTTCTCATGCAATTGAATTTGAAGACATTTTTTTAAACTGTATTTCAAATAGGAATAAATGTAAATATATGATTTTCAAACAACGGATATCCTTTTTCATCAGAGCCTTTGGAAGATAAATGTAATAAAATTAAAAACTCAAACCTCCCTCCTTTACCTTCATATTAAGTAGGTAATTTGTTTTGATTAAAAATGGGGTCAAAATAAAAAAAAACAGAAATTATGTCTTATTTAACACCTATGAAAAAGATTGTGAATGTTTTTGAAATAATTACCTTTTTATTTTAATTATTGTTGCAGCGCCTCACAATCATTCCAACACACACTTCTGAATTTTAAACATTTCTTCATATATCTGTTTGGATGAAGATACATTCAAGTGTATTCACAAAGGATTTCATTTCAATATAACGGAAACATTTCATTTCATTTTATATGTATATATATATATATATATATATACAAGTGTTACAAAATGGTCCATGTGGGTTTAAATACATCACCGATTTTAATTGGAAATTCAATATATACATGTGTACATATATGTATATGAATATACATATATTTGCACACACACACATAAATATATATATATATATATATATATATACACACACACACACACACACACACTCACAAACACATACAATTAGATTTAAAAAATTCACCTTTCATTGGAGTAAAATCATTGCAGTTACTGTGTCATTATAAAGATGTATATCCACATACACACATACAAAACACACATATATATATATATATATATATATATATATATATATATATATATATATATATATATATATATATGTGTGTGTTTGTGTGTGTGTGTGTTTGTGTTTCCATACGCATGCACAGTATATGTGTATGATTGTGAAGAATTTGAAAATCCACCTGTTGCAGAAATATTATTCAACAAATGCACGTGTGCACGCTGCTCTGGCAAAGGATAATTCCTTTGTGTTTCTTCTCCACGTCTTACACACACACACACACACGCGCACACACACACACACACACTCACACACTAGACATTTGTGTGAGTCTTACAATTAGATTTGTTACACTTGCTATTGCAGTAAGAACATCATCAACACATGCTTTCTCTCCCTCTCTCTCTTGCTCTCTCTCTCTCTCTCTCACACACACACACACACACACACACACACACACACTCACACAAGAAGTGTTACTCCAATCTAAGTTGACTGACAAAGCGACGAACAGCCTGTGGCCTCTTTCTTTTTGTTCCCCGTCCCCTCTCTCCTGCTCAGACCACTGCCCCCCCTCAGCCCAGGACTGTCGAGTGATGGACTCGAGTGATGGACTCGACCGTTGGCGAGCGAAACCCATCGTTCGCCGTGATGATTTCCGGGGGGGGAACGAGAGCCACTTCGGACGAATCCAACAAAAGCAGCGCTACCTTGAAGAACTATAATCATGCATTATTGAGGGGCAAGGATCGCGGCTAATAGAGAGATCCTAAAGCCATTCGCCCGCCTCAATTATTCATGGGATTCAAATAACAGACCCAATCATCTTCTTAAAATATCTCAATCATTTTTCACTCAGAGCGCCGAAGGTGTGAAACAACAGAGGAGCAGCTCGGGCCCAGGGATGCCACGTCCACACCGGGCCCCGGCCACAATTTTTTCATTGTCAGCCTATTTACCTGAATAACTTAAAAACAGACTCCCCTCGATGTCCTGTCCTTCAGGACACCTTCCTTGTTATTTCATTTTTTATGACCCACATCTCCTGCCTGCTACTTCTATATCCATTCCCTGCAGAGGGCATTTCTTTTATTTCAGTATATATATTGTATTCTATTGCACTTTTGCATATTATTTCTACTATTATTATTTGCACACTATTCACCTGCACTGCTGCTGTGACTATGACATTTTGCCGCATCAGTAAAGTCTATCTTATCTCATCTCTGTCTTTTTTGTCTCCTTCACCTGCAGTCGCCAACGGACTGGCTGCACACCTGGTATGGTTGAACAGAATTATGTAAAAATATCGATTCATTCATGAATTTATTCATTCATTATCGATACCGCTAATCCTGATCGCAGGGATGCGGGGCTGCTGGAGCCTATCTCAGTTATGATTGGGCGAAAGGTGGCGTTCACCCAGGACCAGTTACGAAAAATAAATAAATATATACATATATATAAATATATATATAACATATAAGACACTCGCCCTCTGAAACTTTCCCGTTGTGCGCCGACCGAGCAGCGGAAAGATATTTAGCTAAATGTTGTGCTAAGTAACCAGAGTAACATATGATAATGAGCACTGATGGGATTATTAGGAGGCTGCATCTCATCAGTCTGCCTGATCCGCCACGTCAAACTAGCCAAACAAATTCAATTAGGCCCTCAATTACTCCCCTGTGCCGGCGCAGACGTATGGGAGACGTTAAATATTGATGGAAACATAGATGCCACGTTTGCTCATCTCCAAAAGGTGAACATGTCTCCAGTAGGCAACAGCGAAGAAAAGCCAAATACGAGCCCCACCCTCCCCCGTCAGGGCTTCCACAGATGCAGCTTTAATAAACGCTATGATTTGTTTTCTGGATGCCCGCTGCCCCCTCTGCGTGATAAACAAAGAAAAAAAAAAATCCAACCATGATTCCTGGTTATTTCCATTCTAGCCCACGGGTTAAAAATAACCAGAGAACATTCGCGTTATTCAAAGCTCCAGGTGATTACCCAGGAAACGCGGGGCTCTTTGGAAAACAAATGTATTTATCCACTAAAGATGGAGGATTACCTCGCAGGGAGGGTTTTCAACGGTGAGGTCGCGCTGGTTTCTCGACTATTAAACAAAAATAAATCTATAATGAGGGGCAATCAATCAAAGATGCTTTAAATTCAATCAGTTCAGGGTCATTTTCACATGGTCACCGATCCCACTGCTTTTCCCGGAAGGGCCCCGCCCCCTCCGCCCAAACACACGCGGCCGCTGTCGGGTTCCGCAAGGCAATATCCCGTCATGTTGCCGGAGACAAAAACTAAAAGATAAGAAACATCGCCGCTAATTGGATTGAAAAATAAAAAATAAATAAATAGAAAAAATGTCAACAAAACTAGCAAGAAGTGGTCTAAATACCAGGAACAACCACAGCTGGATATCAGAAATATACTGAATAATCCACAGAAAATACTTATTTCAGTGCACCAAATCTAATGTTTCAATAAGAAACAAAGGACGATGGATGAATCCATTTCCAGCCCGTCAAAATAAAAGCTTTCTTAAGACATTTTCAAGTCATTCTGTGCTCAGGAGAGCCAGGAAAACTTGTTTTCTATGCCTATGACTCTGCTTCGGACTGACGAACGTCAGCTCCCCAGACCACCAAACACGAACGCCTTGCCCTCGTGACCATCTCTCCCCCCTCTGTCAAGGTTGTCGGGATTTAAAAAACATCAAATGAACAAAAAAAAAAAAAAAAAGAGACAAACAGACACTCATTTTACGATCCTGGACTGAAAACGCCTGGTTGCATGACCCTGCCATTTCAATGCGGACCACAGAATAGAAAATATTATAATCCCGTCGACCCTACCTGCTGTTGAACTTCTCTGGGTGCTTCTCCCTCATGACGTGGAAGCGGTGAGCAATAGAGGCGTCCTGGAAGGGGAAACCAGACATTAAGATCGATTTAGAGTCTCTTTTTTGCCTCGCGTGATGCAAAATGATAAGTTCATAAAAGCAGGTGGATAACCAGGTTCAGACTTCCACAGCAGAGCAGTAACTAAAAAGCCTTTCGGTTCCAAATATGGCTGCCAAACTTGTAATTCTGTTGTTTGACCCCTGAGAAAATTTACATCGGCTCTTTTAATCTTGGCCTCATAAAAAAAAAAAAAAAGAATACAAGCAGTTATAAATAAGTGTTTCCAGCTCTAGGTATTCTTAATGTCCCCCCCAACTTCACCTTAATCCAGATTAAAAGTGCAGTAATTTGCACACAAGTGTTAACAGCGAAGACAGACCGTTGAATGATTTCCACGGTGCGGTTCCACCTGACGTGTCCCTTGTGCACACTCCTGCGAGCTAAGAGGAGCTGCACGGAGAAGGGATGAAGAGGATATCGACACACACCCTGATGAACGTCTAATTAATGAAGCACGCATTGCAAGTAATCACAGCTCCAGGCCAACCTGCAGGAGGCTGCAAACACTCTGGCAGCCACGTTCTATACATTCTATACGTGGGTGTGACTAAGAGATGTGTCGCCGCTGACGTTCTCGCTCCCCCGCCGCCCCATCGACACCGTACTTATAGCGAAGCTCTGTCCCATTGCAGCCTCTCTCTGTTTTTGTGAGGGCGCCGAATGCGGGTTTCTTTATAAGGGGAGGAAGACCAGGTCACACGTTTAACCACTGATGAGGTCAAATCAAGTGAAAACACCTGAATGCGTCACGAGAGCGGCCGATGTCTGTGAGAGCCACGGAAGGTAAACTAACATGGGGGACAAACAGCTAGCTATTGTTAGCACAGCTGTTACATCTTTCCTTCATAATTATGGTCCAGTTTGGCTTTGTCTGCCCTCTCTCTCCTTCGCTGTTCGCCATCATCGCTCACTGTCGCCGTTGCAATACTGACGTTATGATTGACATCAGCGCTGGCATCGCACAACAGTTGTTGCCACTGCATTAACGTCACTGCCATTGTACAACAGTCATTGCCATTACACAGTGATTGTTTCCGTTATACAACAGTCGTTGTCATAGTGCAATAGTCCTTGCCATTGCACAACACTTGTTGCCATTGTATAAAAGTCACTGAAACGGTACAACAGTTTTTGTCATTGCACAACAGTCGTAGCCGTTGTACAACAGTTGTTGCCATCGTACAACAGCTGTTGCCATTGTACAACAGTCATCGCCATTGCAGAACAGTAGCCTTTGCACATCGTCGTCAAACTCGTTGCGCTGCACAATTAGTGGTCGCACTTGTCAAACAGTCACGATCTACGTCAGAATATGCATGGACTTCCTGCGCTGACCTGTTCCCCGCCAACTCACACACTCTGTATTTGCACTTTGAATCAGCACATGCGGAACTGGAGAGTTTACCTTTCTCACTGCGTCTTTCACTCACTGCCCTTGATTGTGCTGCTATGGATTTATGTGTATCATGTTATTCCTCCCTTCGTCTCTGACATGTTCGTGTTTCTCTGTCAAACTGTCGGGCTTCACTGTGGACGGTAAAGGAAGACTCTCATTGGTCAGGCAAACCAATTTTCTTTCCGTGCAAGCAACGATCAACAATCCTCACACGACGTCAGTGGAATTTTACCAAGGGCATTGACCCCATTATGGATGCACAGTGAGCAGCAGAGGAGCTTGGGAAATCAAACCGGGAAGGTTCAGCTCCAAGACGACCGCTTACGACCTGAGCCGCACCATCCCGCCATGATAGCGATAGGTAAAAGTCAATAAGACCCATTTAAAATGTGTTCAGTGAGACACCTTCGAGGCCAATACGACTATTTTCCATGAAATAGAAGATTTGCCTTCCCATGGAACATTCTACCGTTTCCTGGTGATACAAGAGTATTTCCAGGAACAGAAAAATGACCCCGCTTGGAGGCAGGAATATTTACCCCGACGGGGGCCAATGCCGGTGCCGATGCTTCCCGTCATTTCCGAGTGACAGCTAAAGCGTTCCGGTGATACCTGCTACTTTTCTTTGTCGAGGCTAAACTCTTGACAAGCAGCTCTGAAAAGAAATACAACAAAACCCCTCTTCAGAAAGAGCCGGGGAAAGTTGAGGGTAAACTTTTTGGGCTCACCCCCTCCTCCTCCTCCTCCTCCTCCTCCGATCCGTTTTGACCCGCTCCGCTTTTGAGTGGCACTACTGAAACAGGGAAGACCCCCTGCCAGCTTTCTCCACAGAAATTTAAGAGAAGCCAAAAAGAGAGAAGCAAAAACAAAACAAAACAAAAAAAAAATCAATGGCACTCCTCTTGATGTCTCTTCAAGAGGCTGTTAGCAGAACACCAAAAGAACCCCAGCCCCCCCTCCAGATCCCCGCAGACTCGCCCCGCGCTTCCAGCCTGAGCCGGAGAGGCGGGATGACGGACGTATCTAAGAGATTGTACCTGGACTTTCTTACAAACAGGACAACAGCGGCAAACAGAGCCGAGGCCAGGGGCCGTTGTCTCCCCTTTGGTTTGCGCTCTGTTACCCCAGCGCCGTACAAGCGGAGCGAGCCTCGGGCTCTGCAAACGGGCTGAGCAGCCGTTCCCCGGCTACCGGGAGAGGAGGTGGCGCTCCGGAGTCCCGTGCTGCCATCACCGGCAATTTGAGCTGCTTTAGGAGGTCAAACTTGTAAAGAGTGGAGGTGCGCTCCACCGGCTGAGAGGAGGAGTGAGCAAAAAAAAAACAAAAAAAACTCAGGTCTGACAATTTCTTTAACCGTGTCAATCAACCCTGGAACCGCCAACAGGTAAAATTACCCGAATAAAGACTTCTTGTATGCTTCTATGGCAACGCATTTTTTTTCGACTGCGGTTTGCTCCAAAGCTGCTCCATGAATCATAAAATACACTGCAGAGAGAAGGAGGCAATACAGGGGTGTAAGCCAGGCACTATATTTGCTAATTTCAATGAATGAAGGAGTCTGACGGTGCGGAGCGACACCCGCGACATCACGCCGGCTTGTCTCCCGGTGTTGTTCAGGTTCCAACGCCGTCCACCTGCCCATTTTCATTTCAGTAATGTGATTGAGGAAACTATCCGCGACGGACAGATACGACTCCGAGCTATCTTCAAGGCTAAGTCGCTAAGTTATCAATAATACCAAAAACATGTTCATATATACTACATAATAACTGTTGTTAGACCTTGGGAGGAAGACAGAGAACCTGGAGGGAACCCGCATGGGGAGAACTCAAGAACCCAGTTGACAACCGGACAAGAAACCAGAATGTTCTTGCTGTGAGGCCTCAGCTCAGACCAGTTACCGACAGAGTCACCTGATTTAAGTTTGTGCCGGATGTCATCATATTCCTAGGAAGAGTCTGAGATACAACCTGGAAGTCTCTTCAGCCATCAGAGACAGACACGTCACTGTAGCGTCATCAGCGCCGACATAAACAGAAGACGACTGATTTATCGCATAAAAACAAGTGGGAAAAACGCCAGAATGCTGCTTGAGGACGCCGTGGTAACTGCAGAGGCGTTGAGGGCAATCCCAGTGCTTCTCAGTCTTTTAAAGTATTTCAATAAACGGATTAATAATTATAAAGGTCCTCACATTGGTTTGTGGATTTTTCAATTTTTTTCAATTTTTTAATTCACTATCATCTTTTTTACGCTAGAACTCTCTCTTCCCTGAACCATTTTTATCTTTTTGAAAAATAGTTTTTGGCCCTGCTCTGGTTTTCTTTTATTTTACATATGGGTGCGTAAATAAAACAGGAATTTTTGCGTACCCTATGCCGGCCAAATGCACGATATGCCGCCATCTTCAGGCTCGCTCGCAGTCCATCCCTCGCCGTAGCCCCCCTCGAATAATTACCAATGTAAAAATCTGGCACCTAAATTAATCCGGGACATGTGTAATGTCCTCTCATAGCTCAAAGTTTGGTCCAATAATGAGCGGTTTGATGTGCCCTTCACCACGTGGGGAGGGGGTTGGGGGGGGGGGGGGGGGGGTTTTTTTGGTGATTTTCGCGGGGGGGGGGGGGGGGGGGCGCCCGGCGGGCACGCGGAGCGGTGGG
>CAAKHD010003531.1:7672-32726 GCA_901007705.1 Fistularia tabacaria
GGGGGGAAAGGGGGGAGGGAGGAGGGGGGGGGGGGGGAGGGAGGAGGGGAGGAGGGGAGGGAGGGGGGAAGGAAGGAGGGAGGAGGAAGGAAGGAAGGAGGGAAGGGAAGGAGGAAGGAAGGAGGGAAGAAGGAAGGAGGGAGGAAGGAAGGAGAGAAGGAGGGAAGGGAGGGAGGAAGGAGGGAGGGAGGAGGAAGAGAGGAAGGAGGGAGGGGAGGGGGGGAGGGGGGGGGGGGGGGGGGGGGGGGGGGGGGGGGGGGGTGACACCTCGTACCTCAGAACTCAAATGGGGAAGCAGGATGCATGTTCTCATCGAGGGTTCATTAAACAGGCTCCAGTGTTGTGGTAATGAAACTCCAGCTGCTAATGAGCACCGGCTGGATTGTTTCCTCAGCAGGGAAAAAGCCAAGACAACTATGTGGAGCCAGTCTGTTCATGGCGTTCCCCTCCTCCAACCTTCTCCTCTTCCTTCATTCTTCCATCACCGCACCACAAGGCCACTATTTCACACCTGCTCATAAACTTCCACAGGCAGCAGATAACGATGTTGTTTTGTTTTTGCCTTATTTTCTACACAGGCACTTGAGTAACAAAACCTTTCTTCTTTTTTTCTCTGGAGCTGCAGGGTTGTTTAAGATATAATGCAATTGCATACATGACAACAATGGATGTTTTGTTGGGACATACATTGCTCAATTGCTTTTTGTTTAGATATATACTGTAATTTCACTCTAACGTACCTACCAACATGCCATCATTTCACCATGCATACTACTAATAATAAAAATGTCAGCTCTGTTTTGATAGATTAACGTCCTAAAGTGAATTCACAGAATATAATAAATCTGAAACCTTTTTAAAGTTTGATGACATTGGAGCCTATTTCCGCATCAAAAGACTTCTCTGAACATTGGTGGATGAACAAAATGTTACCATTTTAACAAGCCCTAGATATTCAAGCATAGAGTCAGCATTATTCTCAAACATTATTGATGAGAACCATCTGTTCGCAATGTAGAATAGAAATGTGTTGTGTTTATTTCACCAGTTTAGGCGTGTATCCACTCAGATGGGACCAATTAGTAAATGGTTTAATTTAGGGGAGAGTAGTAAATGATAGTCATTGAAACAATCATTCTAGTCATTTCACTGCACTAAGTGTCCCTGGGTGGTTTGATCCACTCTAAAACCACAGGAGTATGTCATCAATTGGCAATACTTTTTGCAGTGCTCACTAAATAATTTGTCCACAGTTTGTAGAGGAATAGTTTATTTTCGAAGCTGACAGGATATGCCCTTCTTGCATCTGTTTTTTTCATTAGACTTATGATATTATTATCACTTAGGACAATCAGATATGTAACAGAGTTCCTGCATATCTTTACATGATTGTACTAAAACTGCCAGCTTAACACTTTCTTTTCTGAATTTTAAACTGAAAAATGTGATCATGTGAAGGGAGAAACAAACAAACAAACAAACAAAAAAATTCTGCAAATATTTTTGATGGTAAAGGGAAACTACTCTTTCTTTTTAATACAAAAAAAACAGCCAATAGCCAGTCTCTGCATGTCAGTCTTATAATATCAAAATATCACATTAGGAGACTGCTGTCAGTGTAGCAGGTGACAAATCCCTTTGAGAGGGTTGTTCTATTTTCCCCAGTATATTTCTAATGGTCACAATTTGATATCATACAAAAGTTCTTCTTCAAAACTCCAAAGACCTCATCTTTTTCTCTTAATAATTGTGTAATCATATACCATGTGGTAATGAACACAAATTATAAACAGTGCGGCTCATATGCCAAAGCTTGTCTCCCTGTGCTGCTGACGAAGTCCACAGATCATTTCCTGTGACAACCAGATGCTTGTGCGTGCTATTTGGATCCAGTGTGAGAATGATGGGCTTAACTGTGCGGATTGGTAGCATATGAGTAGATACCTTTTAGGGGTTACGTAAGCATAAATGTCGTCCATAGCCCTGAAAAAAGGAAACTGGGCTTTTTTAAGGTGATGCACCAGTTATCAGTATGTATCAGGATAGGTCTTTTTGAGTGTAGTTAGTCTGTCTGCAAAAAACATCAGTGATGGAGGCAGTAAATGTGAAAGACGGATCATTCTTTGACTGATTATCTATATCGCTTGTCCGTCTGTCATTGGGAAGGAGGCGGATAGCACCATGGATCAGTCGCCAGTCAATCACAGGGGTACATCTAGAAACATACCTGTGGAGACCTACAACCATTAACTGCCTCATTTACACGCCTGAGCAATTTGGAGTCCTCATTGAACCTACTGCATGTAATCAGACTGTGCACGGAAACTGGAGAACCCAGAGGAAACCCACGCAGACATGGGGAGAACATGCAAACTCCACACAGAAAGGCCCCCTGTCGCACTGGAACCAGGGACCTTCTTGATGCAAGACACTGCACGTTAGTGCCGCCCTGAAAAAAGGTGGTTTCACAAGTTAAGATTCCGCTCATTCACTGATGCTTTGACTCAAACATTTACAAAGTAAACAAACCGAACAACTAAAATGTGCTGTTGGGCACATTATTATGTTAGCTCACAAACACCAAATGCCCTAAATGAAATGAGTATCTAAGATATTCAGCTGTCACTGCGTTCAACATGTCATGGCATGATAAATGGTTGTCTCTATATGACAGACATTAATAGCACAAACTGGAACCAATTTTGCTGTGCTAGACAATTACTCTCTTGTGTCATATGTATAAACAGAATGAATTTTGAGTCAAACAGTATGTGGTGTCCAAACCGATTCAAAAGTGGTTAACAGGCCTCAGCCACAATTATCTTTCCAACAAAGTCATCATTTTTCAAACAAACTACAACCATAAGCCAAACACAGATTTCCAACCAGTGTTGGTTTTTACTAAAATAATAAAACAATTGACAAAACTGTAGACATAAGCTTGGAAAAGTAGAAGGTATTCAGTCCTAAAATCAGTCCTTTACTCAAGACATTGTCCTCGATGTCATGTTGATGCTTGGTTTCGGGAGTTAAAGATGCCTGATCTGTCACTCGGGTTAACTTTTCTGTATTTAATCGTGTGCCTATGTTAACAACTTCAGAAGATTTCCAGTCCTGCTGCATGGCCCTGTGAGGTTGGATTTTCTTTTCACAAACGCAAGAAGAATCAGTCCTGTCTAAGCCTATAAAACCCTTGCAGGTTGATGAATCTGTTATATTAGCTCCAAAACAATCTCTGATAATTTTGGCGCTCTCAGAACCATGAATGTGGAGCAGTATTTGATTAAGCAATTTCAGGGGGAAAAAAAGGTGCTTTGAACTCAATAAAATACATTTAACAACTGAAGTGTTGTCACTGAAACGAACTGTGCATGACTTTCAAACAAAGTTGTTGAAGTACTGAAATAAAAGTCAGAGATATTATTATATTTATGATCGTGGGATTACATTTTTAGTCTTGCCAAAAGCTGCTGTGATCCGAAAACTGGATTACTGGAACACTCGGACAAGAAACAATCACTTACATCAGAGAGTCTTATTACACTTTCGACAAAATGTGCTAAGTTGTACAATAACTAGGAATCCATTATGCATTTAAATAATAAGTAGCAGTACATATTCCTTTTATATGCAGATGCTTTCTGGGATTACATTTGGTTTTAAGTGCGAAACTTTTTGCATCTCAAACACTATGTTGCACTGATACAACTAACGTCTTAACAACGGTTTCTGTGCTTAAAATTGTGTATCTGCAGGTAAACATGTTGGTCGTTTGTTGGATGTTTAAGGAAAAAATAGACAGGAAAGAATTTTAAGAGGTTTTTGAATCTTATTTCATTTTTTGAATCTTATTTCATTTTAACTGTTTCCTTCAGAGGGTCACCTGTAAATCATCTGCCTCTATCATCTAATCTTCCTCTCTTGATCTGCTTCTCTCACACCGACTCACTTCATGTCCTCTTTCACTTCATCCATAAATCTCCTCTGGTCTTCCTTAAGGACTCCTTCCTGGCACATCTACCCTCAGCATTCTTCCAAGCAGTTCTTCACTATCCCTCCACTCTATATGCCCATACCATCTCAGTTTGGCATCTGACTCTATCTCCAAAACACCTACCACGTGCTGTCCCTCTGTACTCTGTACTGATGTACTCTTTCCTGATCCAATCCACCCTTGTCACTTCCGAAGAGAACCTCAACACTGTAATTTGTGCTACCACTCGCTGTTCCTCCTGTATTGTCCTCATACAGCTGTCTCTAAACCATGCCGCATAGATGGTTGCACCTCCGTTTTGTACACCTTTATTTCTTGCTGGTACTCTTTTATCACACATTACACCTGGCACTTTTCTCTACCCCTTCCAAGCTGCTCCAAGGTTTTTGAATGTAAAGTTATGATTGGGTTTACAGTGAACCATTGTGATGGGCAGTGTTTTTGGGGGGTGAACAGATTAGGATCACAGATGTCTCTTTTTGTCAAATAAGAACCTGCACCACAGCATATTGAACCTTTGAGTAACAATAATGAAAAGTAATGTGTACATTTCAGAGTGTGCTAGCTTAGCTATGCTAAAGTTACCATTCCATTCTTCGCAACCTGCATGCATATTTATCTACTGACAGAAGAACAGCAGCCCACTAGCACTAAATCCGTCATTGATTTTAATTTGTAATTATTTTTCAAGAACAAGTATTTAAGCTAGTTTGACAGCCCCAAGTTCTGACAAGTGTAAGTAATAGCCACTTTTTTTTCCTTTTCTTTTTTTTACCTCCATTGAAATTATATGTCTGGCAGTCATTTTATCATTGTTCAGCGATAGACGAGAGAAGCACTGGAAGTACACTGCATTTCACCCGATGTTTTTGAAAAGTAGCCTTTGAGTTTTAAAATCATAAAAAATTTTTGCTTGTCAGTGATCACTGCTTGTCATTCCAAAAAAAGTATATACTGTACATTTTCACTTTATATGCTCATGAATTGGAATTCTTTGCCACTGGACTTGTTTTTCTTTCAAAAGGTTAATTGCCACAAGTATGAATAGATGTGGAAAAAGTGGGATAAAAAACAGGTAAATGACAAAAAGAGGATAAGGTTCTGATTGAGAACAATATACGTTTTTGTTCGGTGGAAGGTTTCCTCTCTGTCCGTCCTTCTCTCTATTGAGCTAAAGCTCTACTCTCTCCAGGGAATGTTGTGACTCTGGATTGTGTTCATATCCGCATCTAACTTGCATGGTATTTCTATTTATCATAATAACTTGGATTTTTGCTTCATGCTGGAAGCACAGTGTTATGCAAAGTGTCCTATTTGTCTTAATTTTTTCCCGTTCATTTTTGATACACCAACAGGCACTGGGTATACCACAAGCAAGTTGTTTCTACCACATTTGTGGGAGCTTTATGTTAAAGTTGGCATTTAAAAATTCAAAATGGATGAGAGGAAAAAGGAAGTTTGTAGCTGTGGAGAAGGCTCATGTCCACTCATTGATATTCTGAGGTTTTATGAGCGCTGTAAACAAGCAGAAAGACTGGAAATGACACTTGAGGCATGTTGCAAGAAGCATGCTTGTGTGTATGTGCGCGCGCACATACACACACACAAACACACACACAGACTTGTTTTGTTCACAATGGTAGACATTCACATGTATTCAGCCTCTTTATAGAACACACACTCATAAGCCATTGCAGACCCCCCCCATACACACACACACACACACACACACACACACACACACACACATACATACACAAATCACACAAACCCTTGCTCTTCATTCCTCCCCCTCCATGGTTCTGCAACACCTCAGCAGCAGCTGGAGAGTGCAGCAAAGCATTTCAGAGCAGTGCTCAGAAGAGCAGAGTAGGGCAGGCGTAGTGGCCCTACGAGGGCCATCCGCTGCAGAGAGAGTGTGTCCACCCGCCAGTATTAAGCGCTTATTTCTCTCCACCTCTCTCTCTAATTTAGAGCCACAAGCAGAGAAACAGCGAAGCTCCTCCTCCCCTGCCACTCAGGAACTGATGACAAGGCTGGGCTTCTTACTGGGCGAAGGGATCCCGGGTACGGCACGCATACCTATGGACGACAAGAGTGAAAAGAAGGTATTTGATTTTCTACCACCCCCCAACCCTCTCCCTCCTCTAGCAGCGGCTCATTCCACTGCTGCAGCGCACTGATAGAGAGATAGCAGAGAGGGAAAGGATGAGAAGAGGAGGGAGTTGTGACAGAGTAAGAGAGGAACAGATTTTTTTGTTGCAGCCTAATGCATTTTTCCCCTGCTACATTATCTCTGGATGGGAATGTAAGAGGCACCTCTGGACTTTTTTCGCCACAACAAATAACGGTAACTGACAAAGATTTATGTTTTAGATGCTCAAGAAATATCTGAAGAATTTATGCATCTTCCTAATCTACTCCATCTTATTTGTTTCAGGACAAGCTCTAAAATGTTTTGTGTGTGTGACTCTCAGTTACTTGAGTGCTGTTCTATGGGTTCTTGAGTATATAACAAGAGTGTCTGAGCCACGGTCCAGAAATAGTTACGTTGGTAGTCATGAGCTTTAGTTTGTTTGGCTCTACCAATTAAGCTATATGAGTGCATGCTACACTTCCATCATTCATCTTGTGTCTTGGACTTGTTTTGACACTGAAACAGCAATTTAAGGAACATGAAAGAGGCGTGCAGAGTATTGAATAAACCATCTTCATTAGGTGATGTCAAGGGAGGAAATGAGCTGCATAGGAGGATAAATGATTATACTTTGTATTTGTCAGTGCGTGCAGATGTGTGTCTTTCACATGGGGAGGAGCAAATTGTTATCATCTGCTTGCAGTTCTATTTTCTTCCATTCCGCTGTTTTATAAGAAGAGTTTTTACTCAGCAAGGTAGTTCTGCCCCACGGTGAAGTATTAAATGTCAGTAAGCTGCTTGGGTCTTGTTATATGTACTGTGTGTGAGGTGGCCTAAGGCTTGAAGTTTCTGGGCATAAACTACTGGAATGCTGTCAAAAAACAAACAGGTGGGATTAATAGGGGAAGTGGAAATATCATGTATGTTTGTGCCAGGACTGCAAATAAAGAAGGTGAAGCCAGCTACAGTGCAGTTAATCACAATCAGACACACCTTATTGAACCCCGAAGGAGAGAGTGAGTTACTTAAAGTTGGAATGAGCATTCCACAAGTTGGAAGTGATGTCGGGGTGTACACCAATTTTACTGCTTATATTGTACAAACATGTAAATAATAGGTACGTCAGCGAAGGAATTCACTGCCACTTCTGTTGAAATTGTCTGTCAGGTAAAAAGCCTTGCATGACAAACAAAGTAAGGCTGTATGAATTGCATTTCTTGCTTGAGAGATGCTTAATGTCCTTATTTATTTCATAGTCCTTACATTTGTAGTTGTGTTACCCTGGTTCCTTCACATATATCACCCTTGAATGTCTTAAAACAATATGCAATTTGCAAAGGAGATCCAGAAAACAAAATCCAGATATCAGATTAAGAAGGGAGTTGAGTTCAATTCAAGAAGTGGATTTCGAGACAATATTACACAACTTGTCAAACAGATGAGTGAGAAAACAATTGTTAGAAGATCAAAATGCTTGACACGTAAGAGCTGTAATCAATCAAGAGATGGACCAATTGCAATCCTTGCCATATTCAGACAAAGCACTTTACATTTGGAAGACTCCATTGTTTTTATTTAATACAAACAAAATATAAGCAAATATTTGTCTGAGTGTTTTTTTCTATTAAATGGATCACAGCCTTTGCCACCTAAGTACTTCAATGAAAATCATGCATACTTCTACATACTACCATTTTTTTAGTATAATTTTCCACTAAATTGGTGAACATTTTAGTGAAAAAACCCAAACATTTTAGATATTTTTATTAATGAACTTTCCCTGTAAGCTTAACCATGCATGCATGCACATGATTGTAAACATTTTTGAATCAAAAACATTCTCATACAATATGTTGTTATTACATGCAATACAATTGAGTATCCCTTTTTTGCAGACAGAGTTTGTACAGCTAAAATCAAAATTAAATAAATAATGTAATGCTACTTAATCTAGTGTGTGCGTGTGCGTGTGTGCGTGTGCGTGTGTGTGTGTGTGTGTGTGTGTGTGTGTGTGTGTGTGTGTGTGTGTGTGCGCGCACATAAAACATAGGTTTATCTAAATATCTGGACATTTCTAATACAACACAAGGCAATATACCAACAAAACCAATGTGTTTTTCAAATCTGCAGTCCTTGTGCATGATGTGAACTATCATGCTTGTAAATTACAGTCACACATTCAGATATATTAAGACCATTCTTTGGTCATGGCAAATAAAAAAAGAACTCTCTCTCCATTAGCTGATTCATCATCCATCTCTGTTAGATGAGGTAATCTGCAAGCATTTGATAAATTCTTGCAATGATAATTTGACCCCAAAAGTGGATTATTGTGACCTGATTTGTGTCTTTTTTTGTCCACTCTATTACTTGGAATAAGTTAAAGATCTTCAAACTTCACTGTGAATGACCCATGAATGGCTTGGAATTTGTTCTGACATTACCCCTTCTGAGTAAGTTTCTGTGTCATGGGGAAGTTCGATGAGAGTTTGGGACAAGGATGACCTCAATATACGACTACAGTATATTATTTTGAAGAAAATTACAGTTGGGGAAACAGGACAAACCGGCTTAAATTCGGATTTTTATGCCTGTCATTTAGCTCAAACAAAGGTGCAGCTGCTATATGGTTGTCAGACAAGCTTGATGACTTGGGAAAGGTACTTAGTGTTTCACAAAGCAGACACTTTCTCCCTTTTGGAATTCTCTTTAGGCTTAGTTCGACATACAAGTGTGTAATTTTCAAGCTTTGCCCCATTTACTCAGCTTATGCCCTTCAATGTTTGTCATCATCATATGTGAAAGGCTTGTTTACTTGTAAATGAATGTTTTGAATCCTGCTGACATTATCAGGGTTGAATAGAAAGTAAAAATGTTTCAAATGGTTCTTTACAATTTTCTCAATTCATCTGAAAGCGTATTTCTGCTGGATTGATCACTCTGGGGTAGTGCTAAAGCGTAATGAGTTTTATATGAGTTTATTCACCTGTTCATTTCAGTGAATATACTTTATCTACCACAATCTTTATCTCTTCCAGTGCTCCGTGGCAAGTCAGGGTATCAGCCCCTGCTCAACGCTGACTAGCAGCACAGCATCTCCCAGCACTGACAGCCCATGTTCCACACTCAACAGCACCACAAGCCGCCCCCCTCTCAGCCGCTCCAGCCCCTGTGGGACCATCACCAGTCCAAGCTCCACCCTTGAGAGTAAAGACAGTGGAATCATCGGTACATATTTACTTCCTCTGGTTCGTAGATAGTTTGAGTGGCCGGTTACAAGTTCAATGTGATATGGATACATTAATGTTGAACCACATTTGTATTTAATGCTGCATCAAACAACAATGACAAACTTAATAATTCAATACACATTAATATCCCAAACTTCACACTCTTAAATCCTACTGCGGAGTGACTTTGTTAAAGAGAGAATCTCACACTTTGAATGCTGTAAGCCCAAACATCTACCTACTGCACGGAAAAAGGCCTGCAGGTCTGTTTTTTTCTTTTTTATTCAGTTTCTACAAAATAATCAAGAACCATGCTCAGAATACCAATGTGCAACCAAGTTATCAGTAGATGGGGTGGGAAATCAAGCCCCAGCAATCAGTAGCAGTAGTCAGTGTGTGAAGCCTGCTTTTTACCAGTGAATAAAATCCCCTGCCAGCCTTTCATTCACCAATGCCAGCTTACCAGTTGCCACATCAGTTAGCTGTTTGATTAGAACTTTAAAGCGCTGTTGGCTTTTCAATAATCTTTTTATTTCTGGCATTTATTCTGCACTACACAACTGTCAGCCCAGACCCCCTCGTAACAGGCTTGGGTATTGTTTGAATTTTAATGGTTCTGGGTATGCTCATTGAAGAGAGTGAAAAAGAAAGGAAAAACGGTAAAAACAGAGTATTTGTGATTATTTATTTGTTGAGCACACTACAAAGTGTTTTTTGCCTAAAAAATGTTCTGTGATACATTCGTCCTGCAATGATAAAAGACAATGCACAACTCTTATTTGAGCCTCAAACAAGCTGCATATTCTTAAAACACAAGACTGAAGCACATAGCCAAATTGCTTTTTTAATGGTGGTGTTAAAATTATTGATGATCAATAAGTTGTATTTTACTAATTCAATTTTTTTTTTCAAAAATGTTTAACTCCATGATGGATATTAATCGTTCATATTCCTTCAAAATGTTACCCACCCTTGTCCAAACAGCAGCTATCATGGTAAATTCTGCTATTGCTTACCGACTCCCACATCCAAGAACACTCTTTGTCACAGCTTGCTGCTAGAGATATTACATTCAAGAATGATCAGATTATTTTTGGAAAAACTCCCAGCAAGTATTTAGCCTTCGGTACTAAGGGGTTTCTGTGGTTAACAATAATTATTCAGAATTGAAATTCACAATTCTTTATTGGTACTCTGTAGCACCATATCGATTAACGTTATATGTGTCAGATTGCAAATGACCCATAGAACATGTTTGCTACTGAACTTTTTATGCAACTCCTCTGGCAACAGTGAGTATCGAGGTCAGTGATTTTGTTTAGTTTTTTTAACAGGCTGATTGGAGGATTAAACCTGATGAATTATGCCATCTGCCATTCATACTTAGAATCATCCCAGTGCTGTATAAATGTTATTAATTATGTAAGAAATCAGTCGTAGTTTTAAGCTTTATACTCTTTTTGCATGTATGTCAGAACTCGGTTGAACTACAACAATCTCAACGCTTTGGTAGATGTTTGTCAAAGGATTTTAGCTCAGTATAAAACTAATGAAATATCACATTTTAATTTTATTTTGTTGACTCCAGAGTCTGAAATAATTGTTTTGCTCATCATTGTTGAAGGGTTTAAAACTGAGTCTATACACTTTAGATTATTATTTAAAAACATTTATTTCGTGATTATCAGTATTCAGTAATTCTGTGGTAGAGCATTGTCACAGATAGGAGTACAATTTACAGATGCTGTTATAAAGCATGTTACAAGGCCGATCACTCAACTACCACACAAGATGAACACCATCATGAAGCATTTGACCATACATTCCAGTGTACTGTATAGCTGCTGTTGTTGTGTTCAATTAAAAATAATTATATATGAGAGAACGATACAGTGCAGTATTGCTCGACAAAATCTTACCTACCTCAGTGATTAGCCTGTGCAAACATGGAGAGGAAAAAAAACAAAGGTATGTTGGGTCCAGAAGTCAGATTCTTGCCTGTGATTAATATTCCTTCTTCTTTGAAGTTTGACTCCAACTCTGGTTTCAAAAAGCACATTAATCTGGCTCTGCTCTGCATTAAAAGCTTGGTGGAGCTGGGAAGCCTTTGCATTATAATTTGTGCTCTAAGAGGTGTTTCAGCAAGTTGTGACTTAAGAAAGATATTTTATAGGCCCACAGCACACCACGAGGTGGGCTTCATGCTTAAATGCTAAGCAAAAAATAGTTTTCAAGAAAGAACATCTTCTTTGCTTTGAGCTGTGTTTCAACCAAGTTAGCAGTCATGCTAACTTCTTATACTCTTTCAACTACCCCTGCTACAATGCGAAGAGCATTGATGGATAAAACTAAATGTCATTATATATGTTCAGATGAACAAAGTCCAGGATTTGGTTTTAAATATGAGCGATGATGCAACATGTTGAGATATTATGAAATCCAGATTAGCGGTGTGTGGTGGAACTCCAGACAGATGGCTTGTCAGTTCCACCCGTCTCAGCCTGTACTGATGTTTCTGTGCCCAGGTGCCTGTCATTATGCAGCTTTGACACATCATTCAAATTTTAGGATGGTGTTAGTCTTGGCCTTGAAGAGGATTAAAAGGGTTTATCTTCATTTAAGTGAAACACCTGTCTGAACTGTAGTCTATTTACAATACTGGCTTGTCACTCTACTTTTAAATTGTCTTTTTTGATAGGATAAAGTGCAGTTGTTTTAAGCTAAAGCTACGAATGATTTCTGTTTCTTGGAATTGCCGAATGCCCTGAATGGCAACCTTGAAAAGAACAAAAACTGTGGGAAATGACTACTGGTTCATAGCTTCCCGGTTGTCTTTAGCTGAAGCAGGATGCCGCATTTATTAAGGGCATAGAATAAAAACAGTGAAGTTCTGTTACAACTTAATATTGTACATTAGCTAAAAGCAGCTCAAAAGTCTCAAGACAAAAATCTAATTTCTCCATAGATGTTGCCTCTTTCCCTCATCCTGCCTTCCTCACATGCTCATCTTTCAGCTTTGATGTCATTACAGCCACTATCACTAGCTCCTCTGAAAATGATGACCGCAGCGGCTCCAGCCTGGAGTGGAGCAAAGATGGGAGCCTAAGGGGCAGTGGGCGCCATGGCCTGGCACAGAGTGTTCGGGCTGATACATGCTCTCCTGTGGCAGAGGAGGACCATAGCAGTACTGTCGCCATCCCAGTCGACACCTCTACCAAAGCAGACCAACAACAACACTTAAGTGGTTCAGGGGCAGGGGCTCTAGGACCACCACAGTTATCATGTCACACACCTGAAGGACCACTTCCATACTCTCAACAGACAACTTCTCTCCTCATGATGCCGAGACCCAACTCTGTTGCAGGTAAAATAAAGTCTTGGTTTTAGTAAAGCTGATCTGTAATTCATGTCTTTGCCAGAAGGTTGAAATGAATCTTTCATTGTCAAATCTTATTGTGGCAACTGGACTCTGTTTAGTGTCTTGAGGACATGACAAACCCCATTAGACCTAGATCATTACCCAACCCCAGCACCTACAGTATAAACTGGAAACTCCCCACAGTCTGTTACAACCAAAGAAGCCTCTTGGATGCGAGGGGAAAAATCTTCAAGAAAATGAACAAAGTCTGTTTGCCACAATGAAATTTGACTGAAAAAACCTTGACCTGGAGGCTGAGAACCTCCATAGACACATTGAAAGGAATAGTTTAATTTCTCTGCGACTTTTCATTCCACAAGTCCTATTTCTTGCTTGCAGCCGTGGGACATTTCTCATATCGACAGTAATGTTGTGCTGGGGAGGTCTCTCTTGGTTGCATTGCTACTCAATTCAAAAGTGAAATCATGATGTGATTGCTGCCTGAAGCTGAGTTAATTGGCATTTCTAGCCCAGGCGAGTGACAGCTATAGACAGAAGACAACATGTGTAGTTATCATAAAGGTAGGAATATCAAGCAAAGTTAGGGATTAAGCATCTGTTGTGGGTTGTGCCTTGGCTCCGGCTGCCAAGCTGGATATTCGCACAAGCCACTATATGAATGATCTGTTCTGCATTCCTGCCCTGGAACTCCCCTGTTATGGCTCAGCACGCCAGATCCACACAGCTGCCGCAGTTGTTGATATCCCATGTCCCCCTTACCCCCACCTTTACCCTTTTCCCAGGTGTCTCTCACACTGCTTCCCTCTGTGCCTGCTTTTGACCTTGGCCCTGTTATTTTAGAATATTTTAACACGCAACAGTCTGATGGAATTTCCAATGGCGAATTAATCAAATCTTAACGGTGAGTTGATGGGATATTTGATTACACATATACTGTATTTCACAAAAATTGGATAGAGTGCCCATGTTAGAGTTGTTATCTCTATTCTATTTTGAGCAAAGCTTAATTTTGGGTAGTTGAATGAATCGGTAGCAATATAGTCAAGAGTTAAATAGAATGCTGGTAATGCCGGGCATGACAAGAATGTTGCTTGTTTGTTACAGTGGCTGCTAATTGAGGCATGAGAAAAGCGCCACTGGAAAATAGGTGAAAATAAAACCACCACTGCAGGGAATGTTGATCTTTGTCCAGAGATGAGGGTGACCCAGATGTACAAATATTGCAAACAGATTAACAGTTGTTTTGAGCAGATTAGCTGCACGTCAACCTACTTTATAGACACATACGATCCCATTGGTGGCACAAAATCACACTAAACATTCTGGGCACAAGTGCAGACAGTATCATGAACTCATCAATGGACTCATTACAGATCAATGATCAAGAGAAAGACAGAGTCTGCAGAGTGTTGCTAAGTAGAGCCTCTTCCCTTACAACGGTGTTTGGCTGAGTACCAGCAACAGATTACATAAACTCATTGCATTTCACACTGCATCGAGTTACTCATTGGCATATTGTAAGCAACATCTGATATGGTGATAAGTTGAATGTTTAGTACACCACCAGTCTTTACTGTTTGTCAATGAGGTGGAATTAAAATTGACAAACATGAAACCAGAATTAGATATCACTCATGTCCATGTTCTTAGATAATTTTACACCTTCACACTTTATCATAATTCCTATTAGAAAATGTTGCTATGTAGAATTGCAGCCCTCTGTATTTCCAGTGTTGAATGATCAGGAGATTTATTGGCATGTATCCACCTCCAGATTGCAAAACATTCCTTTCCCATCAGTCGGCAATTCCTTGATCCCATTCATTTGCGCCTGTGAATAATTTATCAGTGTGGGAGCCACAAATTACGTTTAGAGGGGGGTGACGTACACCAATGACATGATCAGCTCCAGATCTCGCACATTCAGCGTAAAGTGAACAGATACAGTGTGCACTCCCTCCAGGGTGGCCATGGCTGTGTTAGCAATATGTTCTTCAAACTAATTATGTCTGCCCCTGGGCTGGAATTCTCACTACAGTTGTGAATTATGACTTGCCCAATTATTAGAACCAGATCAGGACCACCGTTTTTACATTATACCACTAATAGACGGGGTTTCCTAATTTGATAGAGTGAAGCCAACACCGTAGTACTTTAAAAATGCACTCTCTCTAACAGCCTGTAGGGAGCAACTTCTGTGGCATCTAAAATTAAGTTATATCCAGGACCCAGACAATATGATCCTACATTTATTATTGAGCAAACATATACAAAATGAGTAGCTGTCCTTAATTTGCATTCACACTCTTGCTGTTTGGTCCCCTTGAAACAACCCTGGTGCGTCTTCTTAGATAGCATGGTATGGCTGGTTTGGTGTGAATGCTCTAAAAGACTCGTGTGGATCTAAGAAATTAACTCTGGTATGCTCAAAATGATGAGTCTCGGTTCACATCCAGTTGAACTCTGGTGTGGTTTCCAATCAAACTCTGGTGCCGTTCATTTTAGGTTACAAAGCAGACCAACTGGGTCCAGCCCAAACAGCTGAAGCAGAGCAAAATTCAGTGCATCACGGGCATCAGGAAAATAATGAAATTATTTTAAATGTTCAGTGAGTGAATGATGGCAGTGGTTTTTAATTGCACAGTTGAACATTGTCGCCTTGAGGTTACTATGTATCCTGCGCATTGAGCAATCTGGCAGAATGGGATTTCTGTTCCTTGTTCTATCCAGTAGACGAACAGTTTTCTTCTTCATTTTCTCTTTCTCTTGTGTTTATTACTGGGTGGTAATCCAGCTGGAAGATGCATTGCAACTACAGGCAAGTGATCGTCACAACCATGTGACATTGTTTGGATAATCGCTTTGACAAAGTGTAGTGTTAAAGCAAACCAATCCAAAGGAAAACCTGACAATATTGTGAAAAGGATCTTAGTTTCTCGTTCTGTGTGTATACAGTTAAGCCAGAACTCGGGTCTACATACAACTATTTCATGTCACACTTACTCCATCCACGCAACTGATGCTCAGAACATCTCTATGTTCTCGCTTTATAGAGTACTTTTTTGAAGTCCAAAGTTGGAGCTGTGCTGAAATTACAAATCTTAAGTCATGCATGACACAACTCCTATGTAGGCATTCTTTGTTCTGTGAGTCGATAGCTTCTTTTCATCTCATCATTATTTTGTAACAAACAGCGCAGGCACACACTGGCTCATATGCTAGACCAGCATACACGTGTGTGGTATTCTCTGTCTTCACATCATGTTGCTTCTCTTGCTTTGTGCACAGAGTTATTAGGCTGATGTCATAGTTATGCAGCTTTGCCCTTAGGGAGCTTTTGGAATTCAACACCTCAGATTTTATGCTGTGACAAACACATAAAAGAGGACATCAAGGACACTGTCAGACAGTTCTGTTCACACGTGTTATCAAGATGTGCCCAATGTTCCTTTTTATTTGAGTCTCATTGAAAGTGTGTTCAATAATAGTCAAATTTGAAAAAGCAACATTGGAGGCAGAAAGAGGCAAAATCTAGGGGAAGAGATCCATTTGTCGTTGTGCAACGATGGCGAAGTACTCAGTGTGTCCGGTTATGACGGTTTCTTACGCATATTGATAGACCTTAAAAATCAAAAGGGAAAAGGAGATCCAACCTGAAATATATAGTACAGGTAATATTACATACAAGCAGTTTCTGCACATTTTAGTGCAAGGTTATTGAAACAATATGAACTGATCAATGAATTTCAGTGACACTTTTTTTGAAAATGTTTGTCATGCAGACATTGCTGTAAAGGTTTATAATGGAGCGGTAGTTGGGCATGAGGGAAAGTTTTATTTTCATTTGTTCCACTACAATTGTCACGGATGTTTGGCTTGGTTTTAGAATAGAAAAGCTAAACAAAAAGTACAATACTTAACATCATCAGAATGCTCTCAATAGTAAATCCAGTGATAGGTCATATGTCCCCTGAAATGCAATAATCCAAGAACTACCTCACTTGGTAACCTAAACCCATTGACACCCAAACTAAAACCGAATTCAATGACATTTAACTACATGTTGTTGTTTTGCAACTCAAAGACCACCAGTTATGACTATCTGTCCCATGCCAGTCAGCTGATATAATATTTGGCCTCTGCATGTATTGAGAAGGAATGTGCACGTATGCAGGGAAGTGTCATTTTCACTTTCATGTGGGGAACACACTATCGCCCTGTGGCTGGCATGTTTCTGGGTTGCAGTTGAAACTTGAAGACTGTGTGGACCATGCATTGCTTTGGCAAGATGGACAAATGCTGGCATTTTCCAGATGTCACAGCTCACAGAGCAGAATTGAAAAACTTCTTCCGAAGCAGATTGTCATTCTATCTTTAGTTGATATTCTAAAGAGCTTTTTTGCTTGGTTCCTTTCTCCCATTTTTTCAGAAAATATTTATGTGGTTTCGTCTTTCAAGGCAATATCTGTGAACCACAAATATTTAGCAATTTTGTACGAAATCCATTTTTCAGTTATTAAGGCTTAGCATACTGTGTGATATAGATAGAGAGCCAAAGGAATATGGTTTGCAGGAATTCCAGTGCTTCCCAGTGTCTGTGTCTCAGAAATACTTTGTGGGGGAAAACCAGTTAACTTTTACTTCTGTCAGCAAACAATTGCAAACCCTCAGCACCCTCCTCTTCCAGCTGATTCAAATTTTCTTGGTGTTGAAAAAATGACACATTACTTTTTATTGTTTGACAAATCTTCTCACCCTCAGGAATTTGACAATGAGATGGCGCATATTGAAATTTTTCTGTTTATTTTTATGCTTTCGTCTTGTCTTTGGCTATCATGTCAGCATGTTAGTCACACTTACGAACTGTCTGCACCAACACTAAATGTCATGTTTCAGAACTAATACATTTTTTATGTTGTAATATTGTTAGCTATGATGACGTATTTTGGACAAAATGTTAACCAGGCTTGACATGCATTGAAATATATTACCTGCCCAGTGAAGTAAAACACAGGGCCACTTGAATTTATTAAGAAACACAATGCTTTGAAAAGTGGTTGATAGATAATTGCCCATTCTCCAAATTATGCTCACTGAGAATGACTGAGAATTCAATGTTTGAGTCATTTGAGTTAAGCTTTTTAAAAAAGGCTTAAAGAGTCAAAGAGCGATATTAGTTTTGGCCACCGGAATTCTATGCTTTTGAAATCTTTAGCTGCTTGCTGTTGGGTAGATTGAGTTAGGGTCATTTGTGCTGAGGAATGGTGCTACAGTGCATTGAGCTTCTCAGCTGAGCTTTGTGTTCTAAGTCAGAATGAATTACAACACATACTGTTTGTGCTCTGACGTTTTTCTCTCCATTCATGTTAATGGTTCAAAGGATTGTTTGTCTGATCATACGTCACTGGGCTTTTGCAAGTTAAGAGTGTTCAATTTCTCCCCCCTTGGGAACCAATTGTTTTCATTAGAATCAGTTCTACCTGGTATATGAATAGTGCAAAATCAAATATGATTGCAGAGTTGCCAGAGTAATCTCTCAAATCTCAACAGCCTGCTCTTCAAATCACGTAAGTTATAGCTTGTAATTCAATGCTTTGTGCATGACAGAACAGTAATCATTAAAATGTGTCATGCAATATACTATGCGTGTTGATCATGAATTCTGTCACCATAATTTAGGCAACATCAGCTTGTTTGCATCTTCCCAGTGTGGCAATATATTAAGGTTGCCATGTAACCGTCTGTTTCTGGCTTTGTTGAGAAGGTGCTCTTTTGCAGTCCAGAGACTGAAAATACAGCAAAAACAAAATGACAACCAATTCAACTCTCACTAAAGGTCATGGTGACATCTGGTAAAATGTCTATTCTTGGACTATTCTTGTTGTGTGTGTGTGTGACAGCGGGGGCAAGATATAAAAGAGACATTTCAGAGATGAATCTGCTTTTGATTAGAAGTGTCGTTTAAAATTCAGCTCAGTGCACGCCACCGACAGAGCAGAACTTGCCATAATGCTCATGCCCAATCTTAAAGTGGCAGTTTGTCAACTAACTCCTCTGTCAGCGCAGAGCCATCTGGTTAGGTTTGATAGACAGCACCCCTCTGTTGAACATTATGTAATGGCTGTTAATGATTTTTCGCAACAGATCCGGTGCTACACGGATCCCATTGTGCAATCATCTTTGTCAAATGGCTTTGTCTCATTTGTGTATTTGAAACCATGTTGCAAGTTAATATACAACAGTGAGCGCATTTGCACATTAAATTAAGATGGTGAACACGAAACCGTATGTTGGGGCGGATGTGAGGTCTTTGCATGAAAGGCCCCTAAAGACACTTAGGAGACTCACAGGTTAGACTCTCCCAAGCTTTTCGGTTTTCTCAATGGTAAAGGCAAGGGTTGACAACCCAAGGAATCCAAGCGTGGCTGTTTTGGACTAAGCACAACATATGAATTACTTCAGGAAAACCTGAAAAGAATCCAAGGCAATCTGTCCAAATGGAAAATATGTTCATATTTTTCAATGTGTTAAAAAGATCTTATTTTGTTTTCCCCCAATTTTGTAGTTGCATCATGGAGGATGGACACAGTTGCCTGAATAGCTGCCAGACAAATTCTAAACTTTCCTTTGTAAATGCAAATTCCACTTTTCATTTCACTTACATTTCCCTTCACTCCTCTATTTCTTATAAGACTCTTAAAGGTAAATGAAGGACTTAATCTACAGATGATGCTAAAGCATTTGGTTCAGTTGTATCATCCCCACTGTCTCCAACCCAGTCAATCACTGATAAAGCTCATTTATTGCTTAACTCTATATTAAATCTTGATTTCTCATACCAAAATACTGGCATATATTTACAAATGAAGACTTTGAGAAATGTACTCATATTCAAGCTGTCTTAAGTTGCAAAGTAAGCCAGCAGGTGTATTCGAGCACTGATTTTAACTGCTGATAACAAGGAATGGGGAGTCAAGTGAAGCAGACAGGAAGGGATTTCACTAAAGCAAAGAAGATGAGCTATTTTACTTTTCTGTCACAGGAAAGAATAGACGTGTTTCAGAGCACTGACCTGCTTGGAGGAGGAAAAAAAGCACTTTTATGCACATAAGTACATAAGTACAGCCTTATAAATTCATAGAACTTCAAGGGGAGATATAAGTATAGATTTTAAGGTATCAAATGATAATGTTATCATCGAGTAGAGATGCACAAGATGAGGAAAGAACAGATTAAAACAATTGAAATGGGCATCAAAGGGATATCAGTTTTTGGCATTTTTCAGAACCGTTGATCTGAACTGAATTTACTCTGTTAGATTGGAAAAAAGCAAAGAAAAAACGGTAACTGGGTGAAAAACATTATCATCCCCAAAAATGTGTGTATTATTTAAATACGATAATCATTCAAGGTGAGTATTACCTTTGCTCATTACAGTACATCCAATGGCAAAAGGTTTTGCCTGGAGGGCAGATCTTTGTATTGTCCACTTTGGAAATGTCAGAGATTGCAAGAAGACATGGCCTCTTCTCTTGCTCTATTGACGTCAATTCTTGGCTTCTGTCTTGTTTGGCGAGTTGGAGTTTATTTTCTGCCTATCGTCTCTCTCTTCCTCTCTCCCTCTGGCTTACACGCCCACTAACCCCAACTCCACACAGTATCTGTGCCATTTACTTTTATGTTGTCATACATTATTTTCCTGCTATTTCTCTGTGTTCACCCTTCTCGAACACCAGTCAGCACCGCTGATTAATACTGTATTGCTGCTCATTACAAATGTAATCAGGCAGTGCAGATGAGAGCTGTTGGTTTTCTGTTGCTATGCCCTCTAATTCAACATCCCCTGCTTTAAGGCCAAATTGTGTATGGATGTGAAGGCTTGCAGTACATGGACAGAGGTGGGGATGTGTGTGTAGGGAGGATGAGTCTCTTTTGGAAAGCATTCATTTGGAGGGTGCCTAATGCCGTGGATGCAGTCTCTGGCTGACAGTGAAGAAGAGAGAGAGCGGGCAAGCCCTCTGCCCAGCATCTGAATGCTGTCAGTGTGCTTGTATGGAGGCACTGGGGCAGAGGAATTGCTTTTCTGGCCTCAGTGAGCTCATCCACTGGGAGCCCTCTCCAGAGATTTAGTTAAGGGTCTGCAACCTGCTTGCTTGTATGCCTGCCTAAGTATGTTCCATGCTGGGAATAAGAGGAAGGTTTCATGAATCCCCACTGTCCTTCCTGGTTCTGCTGTTGGATGTAAGTAGTTGTTCAGATTAGATTCAAGGATCACATTTTTTCAAATGTTGCTTTTCTTTGGCTCACTTAGATATTCCATCTACATATAATGTTGTTTTTTTGTTTTGTTTGGATCTTTTAGCCATTTGTGTTTTATGTTATCCATCACTTATCTGTTAAATCAAAATTATTTTCCCCTTGAGGAAAAGCAATAGAAATGGCCATGTTTTGTTATGTTTTGTATTTAATTATTTATTTTTACATTTGTTAAAGATGCATTGACTGCAGCTCCCATGATTATTCTCTTGTAAGCAGATAGGTTTTAATTAATTGGACATTCCAGAGAGAAAGTAAGGGAGAGAGTGAGCATAGAGAAGAGTTGAGTGTTTGTGACAGTCTCTCTCGGGCTAAGGCTGATAAAGTAGAATTCTTGAGGGCTTTGATTACGTTCTTCAACAGGGCAGAGAGCATGAATCACCATGGAGATTGCATTGTACAACAGTGAACAGAAATCGGCCGAGAGACCTTGTGGCTCTAAAACACATCTTTATTATTTTTCAGACCATTCTCCAGACCTCAAAAAGTGGATCTACTTACTCAATGGTCGTTCAGCTGCAGTGTTTTAAGTGTCAGACAGACATCTTCCAATTGTAGTTGGAGATGTTCTCCTGCTTTTCTTTTCCATCGACAAAACAAATGTGGAATACGCAAAAATATTCGACAATTTAATATAAAATACATTTCATTACCTTCTTTTTCACAGGTTCAGTGTTAACGGCGCCGCTCTTGGCTGGGTTTGCTTGCTGATAATTAGGTTCATTTTGTATTATGGTGTTATACAAGAGTGATATGATGTACAAATAGAAGTATCCTGTATACTGTGGTATACACTTAAACACTGTGATACTGCACAAACTCAGAAACCATGTTATATTTTTGGGACATTTGTTATTCTATGAAAATGTTGTGATATTGCAAGTTTTCCTCAATGGATTTCCCTCCAATTTTTAGGAGGTAAAGGTATGTACGCCCTCTCTATAGCCCAGTGGGGCTTTTGGTTTATGGATGGATGAAAAATAGCTCAGGAAACAGACGTCAGCCTGGAGACAAGGCTTAGCTGTTTGTGCAAAAAAGGCCAGTATAACTCAAATCAATGACAAATGTAACCTTCACTGTTTGATTCTGCAAAAACACAGGCACAAAGGCAGCCCCATAGAGACCATCAGCAGACTAGCTGGTATTATCAAGGTTAAAATCCCAAAACACAACAATGATTGTGGCAGAAGTCAGTGCCATTCAAATCATTTGAAAGTGGATTCATTAATATGGATATAGTGAAGGTTGGATGGACAAATAGATTCTTTAAAGCAAAGCTTGAAATACTAGAGCCGGGTTTTTGTTTCCCCACTGCTGCTGGTAAGCATGTAGTCACCGATATAATGATTAACTCTTTGGTGTTGATAGGCAATAACAATTTTTTAGTTAAAATCAGAGATATTCACAAAAGATATGAACCCACACTGCTGAGGTTTGGTGGGATGAGTTACAACTGAAGTCAGACTTTACTGAGGCCTAAGGTGAACTGTTAATCAGTATACTACGCTATTTTTCTTCAAACCTTGGTCCCTGGCGTTTCTATTTAAAATCACACCTTGCTATCTTAAGGATATGTACTAAAAGGAATGTTTATGGGACACTTAAAGGAAATGTATTTTTTGAGATAGGAAAACCCTTTTTTGATCGGAGGCTTTGCTTCATTCAACATTCTCCTTGAAGTGAATAAAAAAGATCATTTCGACAGTGCCAGTATTTATGGGATGATTTGAAGAGCCACTAGAGCTGATGACCTGAAAACTTTGCTATCTGGAGCTTAGCGGAAGTTTTCACCTCAAATGTCACAGAATCCGATAGGCTGGGAAGTTCGTCAATTTGAGGAATGTTCGGATGGAAACACCTAAAAATTCAACTGAGATCTTAAGTGACTGCATTATTGAGTGTCTGAATATATATATATATATATATATATATATATATATATATATATATATATATATATATATATGTATATATATATATATATATATGTATATATGTCTAATTAATATACCAAATATATTTATCTTCACTTATATAAAACACATTGGTTTATATATATATCCCTTAATCTTAATTCAACCTTACTTCATACTATATACTACATACTTCTTGTCCGCACCTGTCACATCCAAGAAGAAAGAGTATTTTTGTCCTGACTTAGGGATACTGCTGTTCTTTCCGCTTCAGTTTACCAATTCTACACACAGCGCCTCAAGCAAACTCCAAATGTCAGAGCACACTTTTCCTCTTCCTAACTTATCCTCTTGTGCTACAAAAGTTTGCTCTCATGTGTGTTCTCCCGAACTCTTTTCCATCCTTCCAACAAACTGCAGATGTACCAAAGTCTGTACTGCACAATGTTTATTTTTCAATTTGTCTCTCTTTCTATAGCTACCAGCTCCACAAAACTGGAAGACCTCAGCTATCTTGATGAACAGCGCAACGCTCCCCTGCGGACATCCATTCGCCTGCCCTGGCATAACACAGGAGGCAGGCCGGCGCAGGAGTCTAAAGGTGACTGCTATATTCATTTTTGCTGTGGATTCAAACAAGGCCAACAAACTTTGTCTGACTTATGAACACATCACGCTTCTCAGTTATTTTGGGGCTGTTAAACTGTAAGTTTGAACTTAGCTGCGAGCATTTACATATTTTTCTGTCACGGGCTGCAAAGTGCTCAATGACAAGAATTGATGTTTGATGCATGTCAAGGAATATGAACTGATTCTTTAGTTGGATAGGGGGTTTGTCGGAATATTGTGCAGTGTTGAAGCTTAAATGAAAGATCGTTGTCTGTACTTCAACATCATAATGTCAGCTTGTATTAATTCTGGTGTCAACCAAAGTTGGACTACATGTTTACAGTAAACACTCCAGCACAAATTCTGTACTGTCACATCCCATACTGGAAGAATTAGTTTGATTTTGATGTTGAAGTGAAATTGTACAATTATTTTTCTGTTCATAGAGCTTTATCTGTGTTATATGTTCTAGAGCCTGAGACTCACTCAGAGAAATCCAAGAGAATAAATATTTAATGAGACTATGAATAATTGAAATTGAAATCATTAGACGCTCAAAATATTTAACCCTCTTTCTCAAAATCTTTTTTTCCCCACACCTCCTCAAAGCTGAGCTTTAATCAGAAGTGCCATGTATTATAATTATTTGTTCTTTATCGAATGTAGATAATTAACCTTTAAACAGTTCTCACCACAGTGATAGTTATGATTTCCTTCATTTCTAACCCTTTTTTTCGGTGAGCTCCAGAAGGTCTCATTAAATGAAAAATTTGGGTTGAAAATGTACATCAGTTAGCAATACAGGTACAGGTGTTTCTTGGCTATTGGGAGTAACTTGTAGCTGTCCTGTAGATAAAGTGAACTGTCATTAAGAGCTGATATATCCACTTTGTTAGAACACAGTTTGTTTAATTCTACCAGTTTATTAATTTTTTCTTTTTTTCAAAAAGAAATATGCAAGATCTGGTTCCCTTAGTGAAATTCTACAAGTTTTAATCTTGGCCATCCCTTTTTAAACGTAATTACTAACAGAAATGTCAATCTTCTGTAAATTTCCTATGGTTCAACCTGAGAGAATGTAATAGGTAATAGATCAGATTTTCAGAAATAGTTTCTCAGTAGACATACAATTATTGTTGAAAGCCTCAATTGGAGTTAGTATGTTTAAGCTGTTTTTTGTCCCCAGACCTCCAGACGTATTTTTTTTCCACTGGCTGTTATTCTCTAGAAATTTCAATGAATCCAAAAATATGATATGTGGATGGCACATTATTTAAGGGATGAAGATGAAACATAGTGCATTTCATCTCTTCAGTCTGTGGTTTGTGAAACGATACCTCAGACAATGTATATATATCTATATCTAGATGTGTGTGTGTGTGTGTGTGTGTGTGTGAGTTATCATTGTAACCTGTGTCCTCACTCTGTCCTTCAGCTCGTTTTTCTCCCTACAAACCTGTGGACATCATGCTCAAG
>CAAKHD010003531.1:32746-54189 GCA_901007705.1 Fistularia tabacaria
GTGTGTGTGTGTGTGTGTGTGTGTTTGTGTTTTTTTATATTTTGATTTTCAAAATTTTTTGTGTTTATGTGTGTCTGTGTGTGTTAAAGTTTTTTTGTTGGTATGTGTGTGTGTGTGTGTGTGTGTGTGTGTGTGTGTGTGAGTTATCATTGTAACCTGTGTCCTCACTCTGTCCTTCAGCTCGTTTTTCTCCCTACAAACCTGTGGACATCATGCTCAAGCCGTTGTTGTTTGAGGTACCCAGTATTACCATGGATTCAGTCTTTGTTGGCCGGGACTGGCTCTTTCAGCAGCTTGAAGACGTTCTGAGGGCCACAGAGTCCACAGTGAACCATGGTGCTGTAGTGGTCGGCAGCGTGGGTTATGGGAAGACGGCCATTATTTCCCGACTTGTAGCGCTGAGCTGCCACGGAGGCCGGATGCGACAGATTGCGTCCAACAGTCCGAGTGCCTCCCCTAAAAGTAATTATTTGATTACTCTCTTTTGGATAAGTGCCCTGAATGAACTTTGCAATTGCAGTCCATCTTATTTTAAAATGTTCTGTATGGCAATATACGATTGTTGTGTTGTGTGGTGTGCAGGCATTTGCATTGAGAATATTGTCCAAAAAAAAATTCAACTACTGTGTAGCTGATTTCATAAATTACGGTTTTGTCTGCTCTGATGATGTACAAAAAGCAGTTCAGAAGTGCAAAAAAAAAGGGTTTGTTTTTCTTACTCACAAAAGCATTTCTCTAATCATTTCATTTGCTATTGTTTTATAATAGAAACAAATACAATGTTTTTTTCCCTTGTGTATGTGAACCTTTGTGTTTCTGTCTCTTTCCTCCAGGTGGAGGGTTGCCGAGCTCAGAACTTCCACTCAGCCAGCCTCCACAGCCCACTCCACCCTCCAGTGCTACTAATACATTGAGGACCAACAGTTGCCCAGGAACGCCTGAAATCCAGAGACGCAGGGAGGAGGCTGTGAAACGCCTAGCAGCAAGGGTACGTTTTTAGTCTGATATTTTAATCTTTCAATCAACCACATTGTTAAAAGAGAAAAGCTGAAGATCAGTCATGGGTATAAATGATTATTTTTTATTTCAATTCGCACCATTAAAGCTCTCATCAGCCTCATGCTGTATTTGTAAATTAGAAACAATTTCAAACAAATGCTTTTTGTATGAGTCCATCGTATTTGATGCACATCAGTTTATAAACTGTCAGCTTTCTTTGAGCGGACATATTGTCTACCCTGCTGTCCGGCTTCCTGCCGTTAATTGTCTCCCATATAGTTGTTAATAATGTAGAGAATGACTTTAAGTGTGCATGTCATAAGTTGACTGCTGAAAATGATTTTGTTACTACTTTAAATTGATTTGATAAAGCCGGTGAACTTCAAAGTGTATGGAATGGTGGATAAAATCCCCCAGTCCCCCTTTCATTCCAAAGATGAAACCGGCTGGGTTGAGGGATATCTTTATCGGATGTTTGAACAAGGAGAATACAGCTTTTATCAACACATGGACTGGCTTCCTCATCTCTGCATCCGTCTTTGTCTAAAAAAAAAACTAAACCAAAAAAAAAAAAAAAACTTTTTTAGAAATATATTGTTTTATAAAACTAGATAAATGTTAATGTTTCAAAGTAGCCTAATTTGTAGTATTGGATCAAGTTTCTAAATGAATCATCCAATTTTTTGTTCCTACTCAATCTTGTTCTCTGTCTCTCACTTTTGACAACATTCTCTTGATGGACAGAGTATGTTATGTTATTGATAAATATTAATGACATTCTGAAGTGGTCTTTTGTGCTTGATGCTAAAGATCTCTGTGTTTCTGGTTAATTGGACCACAGTTGTACCCCTACCTCCTGGCGTTTTCTTTCTCCAGTCGAATAGCTATTTCTAGTATGTATGAAACTCCCTCCTTAATCTGAATCAAGAACCAGCATGATTATCACTGGATGAACAGCTCAGATATTAGCACTTCTAAGACCAACAAGAGTATCACCAGGTTGTGTCCCAAAGCTGTTAGGCCATAATGTTCTATGTCAGATGGATGAGGATTTGGCTGTTAATGCATCTCCAGATGGCTGCTGTGATTCAAGAAACTAATATCCGACTTTCAACCAAGTCTCATGTTGTCATCTCAAAAAACAAATCAATAAACCATCCTGTGTGTCAGTACATGTAAAATGAGGATGTCATTGTTTATTTGAGAAGAAAATGGCTAAGCTCAGTTCAGGCTCTGCCCAGTTACATCCCCATGGTGATCGAGACAGGCCAGGTTATCTACTCCACTGGGAAGTATTTGGTTTCTACAGACCTTCTCTACAAAATGCTTACTAGCAAATGCAGTAAATAAGTAGCCTACTACTAAATAAGTAGTAGGAGATTTCAGATATTTGCATGTATCTCTGTTCATCAGACACAAACCAACATGCCTTTATTGAAACTGTTACGTCACTGTCACTGCTACACAGTGCTATCCCTTCCGCACTATATGTCCCTGCCTTACATCAAGGGGTAGAAATTAACCCTTGTGTTTTCCTCAACTCATCCACCAACAGCTTATACTCATCAAGCAATGCTTGATTTGCCAATTCACACATTAGCACTTAAAAGTCAACACAAGATCCCCTCCTTCTACTCCTGCAGGGAAGCCACAGGATATTACTTCATCCTTTCATTTTGTCTCTGTATGCTTTCTAGCAGTAAATTAATCTTTCTGCGTTTAAACTTTTCTTCCAGTGTTTCTTTTTTCCCCTGATAAGACCTTGTGTCAACATTTATCTATTCAGTGACCACCCCAGATCAGATCACATTTCCTCTTCTCTGTATGAAAACAAACACATACCTTATATCTGTTTTCCAAGACCATGAATGAAATACTGAATTTTGGCTGGTACATTTTGCATTTACTGAGAGCTGGAATTGCTTTTTTACATATTAATGAAACTTATACAATATGGCTTGTTGCATCCAAAATGTCAATGGTCAACTTCTGTGTGGCATAAGAATACCCTTCTGGCCATCACTCAGCTCTATCTCACTGTTGCCTTGTGAGACGAAGGTCCAAAATGAGTGCCAACTGTCTACGTTCACAGACCAAATCATTTCAACGTGTGCTCCTACAGTGTGGTTAAAGATTATGGCCACATGTGGCCCAGAGCAGCTCTGAGGGTGGGCGGGGTTTCTGTATCCCAATGTGTCCCAGGTGCTTTGACACATAAACTAAGCTCTCGACTTTTGATTTGGTCACCCAGGAGGAACACAAGGTCCAGGTCGAAACAGAACGTCAAATGAATCATTCACTCATTTCTTTGATTTATGCTGTGGACTAGCAATTTGACTCATATTTTCAGATTTAAAGAAATAAACGCAGCATCTCAACAAATGCTACATCAAAAGATTTCATCCTTTTCTCCCTTTCCTCTCTTCCAGCTGTGAGTGAGTCAGCAAATTGAGGCTTTTAGAACAAAGACTCAAAAGTATTTCATCTTGAAGAGATTCGACCAAGAGCTTTAAAGATCTCAGCATCGCACATTATTTTATGGCCAAAGACTAAACCAATTCACCCATCGATCTAATCCTGCAACTTGCTTTTAATTCTACTTGAGTAATCTATTTTTCTTCCTTTAATTGTGTTGCAGGTGGTGGCATACCACTACTGCCAAGCAGATAACACTTATACGTGTTTAGTACCAGAGTTTGTGCACAGCATTGCTGCCCTGCTGTGCAGAGCACACCAACTTAATGCATACCGGGAGTTGTTGCTGAAAGAGCCCCATCTCCAGAGCATGCTCAGCCTGAGATCCTGTGTCCAGGACCCGATGGCTGCTTTCCGTAGAGGGGTTCTTGAACCCCTAGCAAACCTTCGTAAAGGTAAAACATTGTTAAACATTTGTAAATATTATGCTTTGCTTGTTCCCATGACAGGTGATCAAGTACTCTTAAATGAATCTAAAACAGCACATCTCTGACTTATTTGGTTATTGTATGTGTTTTCAGAGCGGAAGATTCCAGAAGAGGACCTCATCATCTTGATTGACGGCCTGAATGAAGCTGAATTTCATAAACCAGATTATGGGGACACCATTGCCTCCTTTATTTCAAAGATTATTGGGAAATTTCCATCCTGGCTGAAACTGGTGGTCACTGTCCGGGTCACATTGCTGGTGAGGAAGAATTCATTACTTAGCAAACAAGCAAGCAGTTGGTACTGATCACTTAGATTCACAGTACAGTCGAATCTGGTGATTACTCAGGTCTTTGCTCAAAAAATGAATGATTTCACAATTGAATTTTGAGTGAATGACTGTTCCATGAAATCTGAACCTCAAAGTGGTGCAAGAGAAATAGAAAGAGGTCTACCGAAGCCATTTGAACACTGAATCAAAGAACCTTGGGTACCTGTATAGCTGTACAGTATTTTTTAGGTATTTTACTGGATGCAGGGGAAATTTGATCTGCTGGCACTGATAGAAATGGGGGATTGGCAAAGTCAACAGAGTTCATCTTCTAAGCACCACAAACATTAAAAAAAAATTGTAATCTATTCATCTAGTTTCCCTGAGTACATGATGGTCAAATAGACCAGTTGCAATCTGAGCCTCTGAGCCAAGTAAGCACATATTTGTAAGGTTTTAACTTATCTCGCAAGAGAAATGACAAATTAATTGGAGCAGTTTTAATGTATCTTTTGCTGCGTTGTAAAATAAAAAACAAAGAAAATGTCCAAGCTGAACTCCTCAAACCGTCTTGCAAAAGCTGAAAGTTTTCCCCAATTGTCTCGTCGTCATACTGTATCCCCCGAGTCAATTTTTCATGCATTAGAGCTAACATTCAGGAAGGAAATGAAGTATCACTGACCCAGCATTCAAGACTGTTTTACAGGGACAAAGTCACTCTTGAGCTTGCTGGGTTGGAAAAACAGACTACTAAAATGTATTGAAGTGGGCACATCTACACCTTTAACATTCCTGCTTGATCCTATGGTGAATGATACATTTCTGAATTGATATCTCTGTACATCTTGCTGAGCATGAGACAACATCTGTGTAATTATATACATATATAGAAATAATATAGCATTATGATAATACGAAACAGCTGTACTCAGGTACAATTCTGGTCATTTTATACTGGATGGAGTAAAACTCTGCTGATCTCATAATTGTTGCATGTCATTGCGCTCCCACTGTAATTTTTCAGTTCCCCCAGACTCAATTGAAGTGTTAACTCTGGGGCACACTTGAATTGAATTATGAACGTGGGGGCTGACATTGAAAGTGAAACTTGACTTAATCAATCAGGAAGTGTATATACCTGCAGCTTTGATACAAATGAATTCATAATGAAATTGTCCTCCTTGGTTTATTTTCCTTCCATAACACCTTTATATTGGTGTAGAATAACACAATGTGCCAGTCAGTTTCTGCAACTACTCAAATGCAGTTTCAGGCATGTGTAACCTCTTTAATAATTGTTCTTAATTGAATTTATGAAGAATTTTCTTTTAAATTACCTAACCAAATGCACACGGTGAAATTTCTGCTCTGGTTTTTAACTGAAAGCACTTCTGGAAAGAAAAGACTTCAGAAGAGAACATCAGTTTAGTCACTGCATCCAAGCAACTCAAAGCATAAATAAACAGTGATTCATATTTATGCTTTGAGTTGAGACTAGATAATCATCTCTTTCTAAGGGAAGAAAACTATTTAGTTTGCCACTACAACAGAGAAGAATCGTGAAAGAGTGATATTTGTTTTTTGCACTTTAAGAAAATATGATCAACACAAAAAGGTGCAAACACCAGGGAGAACAAGTTAAGAATATTGGTGCTTGCAAGACTAATATCTACTATAACAGTATGGCGTTCCCCGTCTTATGGATTATGACTTTTATGTTTCATTGAGTCTGTGCATGCAAGCGTATTTATTTCAAGGTCTCTGGGTGTGTGCTTGTGTTTGCGTGCGTACGCGGGTGTGTGTTACTGCATGGTTGTGTGTGCGTGTTTCCCTTGACATGAGAGAAGTGTTATCTCGTGGAGCAATGTTTCTCTAGCCTCAGACAGGCAGAGGATTGAAGGATTAAGGTACATTGATTTCTGCAACCCCCAGGACAGAGATTGAAATGTGAGCTCCAGCTTAAACCTTTGCTTGGTTGTTCATGGTGCTCCTCTTGCACCCCCTACCATCCCATCCATCTCCTGCCTCTTGATACTTAGTTTCCCAGTCCCAATTTTCCTGATATTCATATTTGCAACAGTAACAAGTGTCTGCTTTGGACTGATAGCCCAGTATGTTTGCTTTCACACTGCTCAATGAGCCTTCCCCTGATAAAAAAAAAAAACACTGACTAAATTTGGGATGCTTTGGGGGTTTAAAAAAATGTGATTTGTCTTCATTCACTTGTTTATCTATTTTGGTCACATGAAATATCACTTATTTATAGAAAGTAACTCAGTGGACGGCTTATCGTTGTTCACAAATCAGGTATAAAAAGGTCATTTTCTCAACATTGAGAATTTGGAACGTTATAGCTACTGAAATGGAACCTCATTTCTTCAGTGAATCATATCTTTCCTTCATTTGTTCTTTAGGAGATCACCAGCCTTCTCCCCTTTTCCAAGATCTCTCTGGATGACTTCTCTGAGAACAAAGAGATAAGCAATGACCTCAATGCCTATATCCAGTACCGCATCAATGGCAGCAAAGATATCATGAACAATATTAGCCTTAATGGTAAGGCTGACCCTATTACAATTGGAAAGCTCAGCAGCCATCTGATCTCACGCAGCCAGGGTTCCTACTTGTATCTCAAACTCACTTTGGATCTATTTGAGCGAGGCCACCTGGTGATCAAGAGTGCCAGCTACAAAGTCGTACCCGTCTCTCTGGCTGAGCTCTACCAGTTGCAGTGTAACATGAAATTCATGACCAATTCAGCTTTCGAGCGCTCACTGCCCATCCTCAATGTGGCGCTTGCCTCACTGCACCCCATGACTGATGAACAGCTGTTCCAGGCCATCAACGCCGGCTACATCCAGGGGCAGCTGCAGTGGGAAGACTTCCAACAACGCATGGAGTTGCTCTCTTGCTTCCTCATCAGAAGACGGGATAAGACGCGCATGTTTTGCCATCCGTCCTTCAGAGAATGGCTTGTATGGAGAGCTGATGGAGAGAGCACTGACTTTCTCTGCGACCCGAGGTCAGTCCTACATTGCACCATCATGTAGTATCGGCCCCCTCTTTAAAAACATTTGCCATGCTAGTATCATCAGAAAGCATGTCTTAGTTTATAAGCAATGTTTCTTACGACACCTGTTGTTGAAGTAACACTGAGATGTAAAGATAACTTAGTTGTGATTTAATTAATTGAAAATGCACTTATAATTAATAAATGATCATGTATTTTTGGCTTCCAAGTAGAGCTTTAAATATTCCAGTTTTCATAGAAATAAATGTCTATAAAGTAAAATTAAGTCAACCTCAAAGCCATGCATTTACTTTGAAAATGTCTTACCATTTGTCATATTGATTACCCATGTCACGATCCTAACTATAACAGAAAATGACCCAAAAAAAGCAGTCCTTTGGAAAAATATGACCCCACAGATGGGGTTCCTTTTTACTCCCTGTTGGTTTTTGAAATTACCTCTGCTCACAAAGTGACTTAAAGAGCAGCAGAGCTAAGCCTTATATTCTTGTATCTATAGCTGTCAAAGGCTCACAATGTGGCCCAATAAAGTGATCTGCAGCCATCCATGTCTTTTTAATGATGCTCTACATTTATTAACACCAGGACTTCCGAGTTAAGATGGAAAACGGAACTCTGGGGCAAAACCCACACATCCCACTTTTCTCTCGGTAAAGTGTGGCCAGCATTTTTTGAAATTCACGCCAGCTCTGAATTTGTATGTTCTTCATGGCCTAGGCGAGGTGCTCCTTTCATGAAGACATCATTTTGGCTCGGGAAGATATGTTACAATTATGCAATGTCAGGAACTATTTTGCCCATGTACCCAAAGAAATGGTGCTGTGCAGAGCTAGGCTTGAAAATTACACAACTGCCTTCTTTATGATCAAGAGTTTAATACAATTTCTTTTTAGTTGAAAATTTGTCAAAGGCAGAACATTTGGAAGTCTTTCATAAATTGATCATTTTAATAATTGCTGTCTTTCTCTTAAAGCTGTTTGGCAGTTTCTTACTATTTTTTCTGTACAAATATGCTCCTGTTCAGATGTGGATTGATCATTTTGAAGAAAATCTTGGTTATTATCTTTAACGGTAATTTTTGTGATGTCTTACTGATATTTCATGGACATTTGCCTTCATTAACATTCTTAATGGTGATTCAAGCGTAGTTACTTGTAAAAAAAAAAAAAATAAATAAAAATCCATAAACAAAACTAGGATTTGTATCAGAGACCACTTCCTGTCTCAGAGTCAAAAATATACATAACACAGTCTGGGATGACAGAATATCTGCAGTATGCTCGGCACACAATGATAAATTGCCAAGCTCAAAAAAGGATCAAAAATGATATTTTTGTGTCTCCTCTTTTTACTTCATCGCCTCCTCTGTTATATCACTCAACATCGGTTTGGTTTCTTACCCTAGGACTGGTCATGCTCTTATGGCTTTCATGCTGTCCCGTCAAGAAGGGAAACTGAATCGGCAGCAGACCATGGAACTTGGACATCACATACTCAAAGCTCATATCTTCAAGGTAGTGCCATGAAAAGAACTCTTATGTTCCATATACATCATTCCAGCAAATTCCACTCCCATAGATACATGCCTACATATGACAAACACGGTTCACCAGAGTATGATAATCCAAGGGATCAGATTCACAGATGTGATGTATGTGTTTGTATTTTTGAACATTCATGTGTGCCTCGTTTTTTTTTGTGGCAGGGTCTGAGTAAGAAAACAGGTGTGTCATCCAGTGTGCTGCAGGCTTTGTGGATCAGCTGCAGTGCTGATGGCCTCTCTGCAGCCTTGGCCTCCCTGAGGAACCTTTATACACCCAATGTGAAGGTGAGACCTCCTTCCACTCTCCTCTGTTACTAAAACAATCAGCATTAACTGATGGTGTCATGAAAATTTAATTAGAGGGATGACCATCGTGGCATACCAAGTCACTCTTAACTGTTCTCAGGTTTTTGACAAATCACATTGAAACAGGAATTCAGTATGAAGTTGAATTTAGCAAGTGAATCTCCTCAGTGCAATCTATTTTATTTATTTATTTGTTTATTTATTTTTCAATATTGAGCTGAGGCTTATAAAGATGAAAGGGAGGTGAAAGTGTCTGGATTTCTGCAGATGGCAGTTTCTCGTACATACTTCTGGGGAATGACAGAAGCTCAAGGAAAAAGGAGCGTTCCACTCAATGGTCCCATTATTTACAGAACACAAAAACTTTCTTTATCAGTATGAAATGAGTTTGAGCTGAGAGCCGAAGCTTAGCTCTGCCGTACAGTGAAACCAGCATGAAAAGCTGCATAAAATTGGACGAGATCAAGTTACATAATTTAACTAGATAAATATGCAAGAGTTTTAACTTTTCTGTTCCAGCTTCAAACTGTCCAGCTTTCTCAATCATAAACCACCTATTCGTTTTCCATTAAACCCACAGAACTCCCTGTGTTCTTCACAATTTAATTTTCCTTATAACATGGTAGATTCTCTCATTTCTTCAGTTTTTTTCTCAGATTTTTTCGGTCCTTGCTACATTATCAGTGATTGACTCATATCCCGCTTTCATCCAAGCCTGTGCTCTCTTTTTTAATATTACCCATTTTACCAATGCTTGCAAAATGATGAGCAGGATTTCAGTTTTAAGGAGGCACTGATAGTTTCTTGGAGTGATTGTTAGGTCAAAGTAGTCCGAGTGGTCTTAAACTTAACATAAAACTTGAAGCTCCGCTGTTCAAATTTTCTTGACTTGTCGCATGTACCTCCGCCTATCCTTTACTGTGCTTTGTGGCCTCTCAACTTAGGGCTTAAATGCTCAAAACGTCTTTTAACTAAAAAGAAGTAAAGAGGTGTACGAGGGGAGATAAGATCTCAGCATCATAATTTTTTCAAATCAAATAAAAATCTTTGATTCAGGTAGCTACATCTGATAAAAAGGAGAAATACCTAAAATAAAAACATTAATAGACTTGCCTTTTAACCTGATTCATATTTAATTACATATTGACTCTTGTGAAAGACCTTTAGAGGTTTCTTGATTCTGGACTTTGCATATTGAACAAAAACTTTGGTGAGTTAGACAAATTATTTTTAACAAGTATTTGATCAAAACAAGTACGTTCAACCCTAGCACTTCACATTTTGTAATTAATCATTGATTCACAATAATTATGCTTCCTAAAAAAAAGCCATTATCTTTTGATTATGTATTTGTCTGAAAAATAAATTAACTTCCACATAACATCAGTACTTCTGTTCGATTCCCTTGTTGTAATTCTAACTGTATATTTGTGAGTAATTATGCAAGTGTATCATCACACATACATTTTCAGAATGTCCTTGGTCTATCCTCTATGGGACCCGTTAATCTTCCGCAGTGGATCAAACAAATTAACTCTGTTTCATTTTGAGTTGTATTACACCAAGCATTTATTATTGATTTTCTCATCATGGCAAAGAAAAACACACATAGTAATTGCTTTTGGTAGAATGTGTCCACTACGTTTTGTGTCCGACCTTCATGAGAGGAAATGTTTTAAATTACCTAGATGCAATGTCAGATACTGAATCCTAAACAGGTTGTTTACTCTGTAGTTTTATGTTGTATTAATCATAGAATCCAAAGAGCTCTCACTTTATTCATAGAGAGAATTCATAGTGTTTGAAAATTCAGCTCGGTGACTGCCTAATTTGAAGCACCTCAAAATTAATCTTTGAGTTTCTGTTCAAGACTTGCCCCCAAGAATATGGCATACACCTTGAAGGATGAGAAATAAACTCCCCTTATTTGTATACACCACCACATGTATTTGTCAGTAAGATTAAGCAAGACTGCAGAGAGAAAGAAAAGTATTCTGTTGCAGAGGTAGCATCACGTCAGGGGCTAAATAGATTTGAAGATGAAAGTGTATTGCTATGATGGTGGAGAACACTTACAAAATCTGTGTAACGGGAATGATTAGGTGACTGAAAAGGTTACGCATACTATTCATGACATGTTTTCATTCTAAGTCCTGGTAAACAGAAGCATCTGTCTCTTTTCTAAAGTTTTACCAACGCAGATGTCATCTATAACTCGCATGTCTATAATTGCGGCCTCATGCTCATTTCTGAGGAACCTTATTTGCATTTTTGTGATTTCATAAAATGCCATTTTTCCAAGCCAGCTGTCTGTGTTTGTGTTGTTTGCCAGGTGAGCCGACTGCTGATGCTGGGTGGAGCCAATGTAAATTATCGCACGGAGGTGCTGAACAATGCACCAGTGATTTGCGTCCAGTGCCACCTTGGCCACCAGGAAATTGCCTCCCTGCTGTTAGAGTTTGGGGCCAGTATAGATGTTGTTTCTGAAAGTGGCATGAATCCTCTCTGCTATTCAGCAGCTGCAGGACACTTAGGACTTGTCATGCTGCTCTGTAAGCGTGGAGCCAAGGTGAGGCTAAGCATGTTACTGTGCTGCAATGAATAAAAATGACTTACAACAATGTAATTGTAACCAGACAGTCTTTATGGTAGAGTGCCTGTGCAGGCTGTAGCAGTGCAACACATACCTCACAGCTACTTGCTGAAAGCAAACAATGTATTTACAGCATGTCTTGTGCAAATATCCTTTGGTGCAATACAACTAAACAACTCTGTGTCTGCAGGTTGATCATGTAGATAAGAGCGGCCAGTGTGCCTTGGTCCATGCTGCTCTCCGAGGACATCCAGAGATTATCCAGTACCTGTTGGAGGTAGACTGGAGTGCTGAGGGGCAGCAGCAGGACTGCGCTCTGAAGAACAAAGCTCTGCAGCAGGCTTTGATAGCAGCCTCGAGCATGGGACACACCCAGGTACGGCTGATACAAATGCACATATTTTACACCGCCGCCTTCACAACATAAACACTGATCTACAAAAGACTGTGGATGCAATGATTAGTATGGGAAGAAACTTCTTGTCCTCTTTTTTGAGGGAGGTAGTAGACATTAAAATTAAACTCATTCTCTTCATATCCTGTACACACACATTGAATTGTGCTTCGTAACGTCTTTGTTTCCTGTGTGTTTCCAAAAGCATCCCGCAAAGACTGTCAGAATTGTCAGGGAGCAGATGGAACTGTGCTCAACTAGACTTGAAGGTGTTGCTCTGCAGTGCGTATATGAAAGCCAGAGTCAGGGGAGCACAGTGTATTGAAGGCTGATAGCATTTTGAGTTTCTCATTAGCTAGAATGGGATCCCTTGGCCCAACTTAGAAAATCAAGGCTGAGCCAATATGAGCTGTGAAACCAAATATAGGAGACCCTTGAATACATAAATCAGAAATGCCTGGTTTCTTGTAACCCCATAGGATCGCTGAGGAATCAAAATCTATATTTTTTTGACGACATAAAGTTTGATTTTTCTTGTCACCGTGTACTGTTATCCTACTTTGTATGTGGTAAGATGTCTTAATTTTTTTTTTTTTTTGATATCCTATGCTGAAACCATATGCCATAAATCTACATTTCTTTCCGGTAGGTTGTGAGGGGCTTGCTTGCCGTGAATAATGAGCATGCTGTGCAAATTGATAGCCATGACACACTGTGGGGAGAAACAGGTATGTTTTCATCCATCTCTGCATTATATTGCTTTGTTGCATTATCACCTGCGGTTTAATCATTCTGGACTGAAACACGTGAATTGCATTTCGCCGTGGTGGGGCCAAATCACCCCTCGGCTTAGTAATGTAACGTTTCTTACGTAGATGGTGCTCCAGACAAATTAGAGTGCTTTTTTTTATGTTATGTTCCATTTTTGTCCATCCTGCTCTTTCTGGAAGAAGCATCTAAGACTGTGGTCATGTGGGTTTCTACTTAGTTTGGTCAACACATTGTTTCCTCATCACAATGATTTTCCAACATGCTGCTGTAATTCAGCTGCAGTATTCCCTCGGTGCAATTTGTTTACAGACTGACATCTTTTGCAATATTTTGAAGCACTCCACCATCTGGACCCAAAGAGCAAGTCAGATTAAGGGGGTTCTGTCTTTCTTTGTAGTTCTTCTGCATAATAAAATTGACTTATGACAGAGAGTCAGTCTGGGAGTTAGAAGACAATGTTTTGGACTTTACAGTCTTTTTAATTTATTATGAATGCATAGGTTTTCTCTCACAGCCAGAAATGTAGTGACATATCCTTACTATGTTAGACCTTATCAGAGCTTTTAATTGACTACCTTAATTTATGGACATTTAGTGTGAGAATCTACATCAATATTTTCATTTTTTTTTTACTGAAGGACTGTCTAAGGACTCGTCAGTTTTATTGGAACACGCTTTCTTGCCCTTTTCAAAAATTTCCCATCACTAAGACAACCTCAGCTCTGAATAAAACCTCTCTCCACATGTCGGCAAATGGAAGTACTCGAACTCGAAAAAGAAAATCCTTCTGAAATGCTGCTACATCTGAACCTATGTACAAAAGGTGCATTTAGTGTGACTCTTACTGGAAATGAAAACACACCTCAAAGGTATTTTAAAAATGAATGGGTTTTGTTTTGACTTGTTGGGGAAAAAAAAGTCTTGGATACTTAAAAATTTCAAAGAAATGTTATTTTTGGAAACACTGCTGTCTACTGGTGTTGCAAGGATCTTGTTCAAAGCCTTTCGATATTGATCGAAAGAGCGGTGCATGAAGCCATGTTAAGCAGCAGCAATTTAAAAGCTGCGATGTATCACCGGTGAAACAAATCGACAAATTGTGACAGCGATACTCAGTAATGACAGTTCATGAGACACAGTTGAAGGGATCTGGATCACGATTGCCACTGTGGATCCAGTGGGCCAATGGTGGAATAATTGATACTTTAAAAAGATTCAGAGAAAGGCTTTTGGCTTTTCAAAATTTAGTATAGAATGTTTAAATATTTTAGATGTTTAAATTCAGACCTCCAACTCATTTATCCAGCTATGGATGTAAAAGTTGTCCAAATTTTACCTGACTTTTTTTTTTTTTTTTATAAAAATGGCTTTGCGTCTGCATTATTTGCAAGCCACTGGGATTAAGCACTTTAAGTGTGGGACAGGAATGTAGGTCAGCCTATTAGAGGATAGGCTATCCACATTGTGGTTAACTGTTTCTTTTGCCCTGCTAAATGACTGCGGGACCTCAGACCTTATTACTGCTCTGGAACAAAAGAATGTGAAATATTCCTCTGTGATGGAGCCACATAGAGCTGGAGTCCAGTAGGTATCTCTCAGCACCATTTACACCATGGTGTTAAATCACTATGATTGCATCTCTTCTAAACAAGTGAAATTGCTTGGCACAGCAAACCGCGGGGAGACAAGGTTTCAGCTCCGCAGACCTGAAATAAAGTGATACCCAAAACCTTAACATCACCACATATTTAAAAGATTGTTTTCTCCAAATCACTTCTTTAAACAAGCCCGGAGCCCATCTGTGTGTAAAGGATGTGTTACTGATGACAGGTGCCGGATCACAGTTGCACAGAATTTTCTGAAAGCCCTTTTCCACAGGCTTAAAGTGAACATTCAGGGGTGTACTACAAACTTCAAAACAAAGTAGTTGTGCTGACTGGCAGCAAACAGCTGAAATTATTATCACTGAGAGTGATATGAAATTGTACCTTCTTCTGAATTCCCTTTGCAGCTGCAGGTGCAGATTTAATCATCTAACCTGGCAGCAGCCTAGGTTTTGATATCGAAAATACCTAACATGACAATGACTTCTCTAAAAGTGTCCAGCCAACATCATCCCTAAATCTTTCGGTGCTAACCGTCTCTGTAAAAATCAAGTTCCCATTTCAAATGAAAAGGAATATCGCATCTCTATGCAAATAGGCCCAGTGTCTCGTGTGTTTAAATAGAAGATTGGATTGCACATCTGTGCAAGCTCCATCTTTTAAAAACCCTCTCCTGGGATGCAAAACACCTTTCCATTATGCAAAGAAAGGTCACTTAACTCTGCATAACCGTTCTCAAGCCTGTGCACTGTAGTGTACCTGGTTGAAGGCACAGCCCAGGTTGGCTGTTGTCCCGGAAGTGTAATTGTTTGTTTATTTCATGTAATATCATGATGTACTTTTTATTTCCACTCCATGATATGCAGGTAAGTAAATGTAATTCTAGCAGGATTTTCAAAGAAAGAGTATAAACATCCTCTGATAAATTTAGACGCTAGATGCCATTTCTCTGTGTATTTATTCTTATAATTCATTGGAATTCTTACATTTTTATGGATTTAAGCATGGATTTATAATCAATTAAGCACCAAGTTTGTTTGGTCTTCTTCTAGTATTTCCTCTTTTCATGCTGCTGCTGTTCCTCATGGCCTGCAGGATAATGTCTGCTGCTCTAAGTAGTGAGGATAAATTTGATGCCAATAAAACACTTTTTCGGGGGGGAAGTACACCTTGCTTTTTAGGTGCCATGGTTTTTTTTTTCTCCCACATGTACAAGGAATACGAGTGCTTATATCGTGTAAATTAAAGCACAGCATGTCCTAATCTGTTCAAACAGGAATATTCTATCCTCTTCTCTCTTTTATCAAGTGACAACATCTGCACTTGATAGAAACTTACATGTTGCCCAATATGCATCTCAATGTTCGTGTTACTGCAGTGTCTCCCACTCCATAAATTCCATAGACGTTGACTATGTCTCCTGCTTAAGTTGTGCCTCCACATCTTTTTGGTCTTTTAACTCATCTTAATGCCTGTAGCGAAAGTATTCCTGATAACGTAGCAGTAGCTCAAATTCTCGAGTGTGGTGTGTGTGTTGTCATTTGATTCCTGTAAAATATACAGTTCTTCGAACCTTACTCACTGTGGAAGGCTTCCTCCATTGTTTTCTTCTCCAGTGCTATAATTACCGCCTGCATTCTCCTCTGTGCTTTCTGATGAGAAAACTGTTTCCGTTTGCATTTCATTTTTCGAACGTTTGATATTAAATATTTGCCATCCAAACTATGGATATCGTCCAGGAGGTTCCAATAATTACATGAAGGGAACAAAACACTTAGTTTTTTCAGACTCCATATGTATATGTGCAAATCTACTGCCGCTTGTTTTTTTGTTTAAAGTTCAAGGAGTTCAAAGGAATCGAACACTTTGCGCTGATCACTTCTGCCCACCTGGTGGCTACAACGAAAAGTTGTGGAATTGGCTGCTGACGAGAAAACTGAATGTGTTTTTGTGCAATTTATTGTCCCCTACACCCCCAGGAAATACAAATGACACCCGATGTATCACCCTTTAAATCTTACCCGCAACCTTATTGAATTGACATTAAGTCAATGATTGAATCATACACTCTGCAACAGTAAATTAGTAAGGAATAATTGGTTGGGAAAATTATGGTTAGAGTGTTGTAAATGTATTTTGTATCAAGCAGCGCCAGGTGTTTATCTCTTCTGATTTCAGGCTCTCAATGCAAAAATAGGCGTTTAAAAGCCATGACGTGCTTTCATTTTTGATCGTTTCTCATGCTTGGCAGAGAAACAGTTGTGGATAAGGTTATTTTTATGTGTTTACTCTCTGAATCTGTTTTTGAGACAGCGGCTTGGAGTCTCACCCCTGGGAAACTGTTGAGGCAGCACTGTAGGTGGGCTAGTGGAGGAGGCTTAGCTAGGACAAGACAGTTAAACGGATTACAAACTTTGGATAAGATAAAGTAACATTAATGAGTAAGTAAATGATCAAAGTGAGTTCAGGATTGCTCTACTTTTGAGAAGAAAAATAGCTTTAGATGTACAAGTTGCACAAATGCGGTCACACTGGTAGGGGGATGAATGTCAATAAGTTTGACTTCTTCAAAGCAAAAAAATGTTAAATCAGGGTCAGCAAACATCATCAGCTTATACAACTCCCAGTGTAACCTAGGATCAATGCCTCCTGAGCTTCAACAGAGCTCGGGTTGATCCTCTCTGCCACTGTTCGGTTTTGAGCACTGCGAGGATATCCATATTTTGAGCAGATGGCAGGTGGAGAATATGATATCTTTCATCCACATGGATGATGTCAGTCTGATATTGGAAGCTCGGCAGCACCTTTAATCTCTCAAAGGTCAATCCCGGAGAGAAACTCCTGAACAAGCGGCGCTTGTATAACAGCGTCCACTGGCAAACTGTAAACTTTGAATGTCTGGAGAGTTTTTCTGATCGTCACAGACCTGGATGCAAGCATCGGTTGCCATGTGTTTTGTCATTTCAAACAAATTGCACACTTGATTCCAGTTTATCTGTCTTAAAACCTTTTGTGAAATCTCAACAAAAAAAGGGACATTAGCAGATTAGTTCGACTTTCCTCCTCTATGCTGTCTCCCAACTGAACTTCTGTTCCTCTATATCGTCTTTTATTTCTAATACTGAATTTCTGGTTTTTCTACGGAACGCAGTGCGTGTTGGACATGCAGTCTTGTTCAATTATACAGTGAATTCAGGGCCATCTCAAGAGGTTACTTAGTCATTCTCTGAGTAAAGCGAGCTGGTCAGAGATGCATCAGTCATAACAGACGTTCGTGTGTGTTCTCTCCTTCAGCTTTGACGGCAGCAGCAGGCCGTGGGAAGGTTGAGGTGTGCAGCTTCTTGTTGGAGAAGGGCGCGGTGGTGCAGCAGGTGAACCGAAGGGGAGTGTCTCCGTTATTCTGCGCCGTCAGACAAGGGCACTGGCAGGTGAGACACACTGAGTGGTTTTGTCCGAGGATATGAAAACTCTTGATTTGAAGCGGTCACATTTCATTGCTTGTAAACCTTTTTGCAACAGTTTAGAGATTTATGGTGGAATAATATATAATGTTTACTCTTTACATGTTTAATTTCTTTTCCCTCACAATTCCCTAGATAGCAGAGTTGCTGCTGCAACACGGTGCTGACATCAACATCAGTGACAAGCAGGGCAGGACCTTACTAATGGTGGCTGCCTGCGAGGGTCACCTGAGTACTGTGGAGTTTTTACTTTCCAAAGGTGAGCACCGACACTATTACTCGAGATGAATGTTAACCAGCAGCAGCATTGACGCTCTGAACTGAAAATCTGTGAACCATAAGCACAAATTTTAGGCGTCCTGCAGAAAGACGCATAACACAACATATGCATGGTTTGTTTTTAAATGAAAGGCCTGTACATACATGCAAAATGACATCCTTCTATTCTCTTAGCATTCATGTTCTCGAGAAAATCTTTTTTCATGCGGTGTCCAAGACCTATTGTATTATTGATCAGAAATTTCAAGTAGTTAATGTGGAAATCCAGAGACGGTGTCATTCCCGTTCTTTGCTGGCACAGAAGGTTGTTCAGAATAGTTTGGAGGTGGTAGCATTAAAATCTATGTTACACATCAAGTACGGCTTGCAATTCTTAGAAAGATGTGTCTGAATGCTGCGCACAGTATCTGTCAAAAAAGATGGTTATACCTTCATGAAAAATTGGCAAAGACCAAATGGTGTGTACAGATGAAGAAGACTGGTGACCCTGGAAAGATGAAATCACTGTTCATTCTTGAATCTCTTGAGACATATGTTTTTTTCTTTTCCTTGCCAACGCAAGAAAACAAACATATTTGGAATCGAAAAGCTTTATTGTTATTGTAAAGTGCAATACAACGAAATTAAGGATATCTTCACACAGACCTGCATCCCTCAGTCTGTGAAAGGCTGTTTTATCACACAACTGGTTTCAAAATACTACTAGGTAGCTCTAAACTTGGACCAAGCAGAGAACATGCCTGAATGATTTTAATCAGTAGAGAGGATGGATATAAAATGTTTCTTGTTATTTGTCCCAAAGGTGCATCTTTGACCTCAATGGACAAGGAGGGCCTGATGCCCCTAAGCTGGGCTTGTTTAAAAGGACATAAGAATGTAGTGCAGTTTTTGGTGGAGAAAGGTGCCGTAATCGACCACACGGACAAAAATGGACGGACTCCGCTGGACCTCGCAGCCTTCTTTGGAGACGCAGAGATTGTACGTGACAGTAATTGACAGAAGTAAAGCAAACCGGCTTGAAAAAAATCCCATGCATCCACCCATCACTTAGCCCTATTTGGGAGCATTCCTGGGCCATTATTAAACACATAATGCTGGGCGTTAGCCAAGCCTCCAGTGCTTGAAACAGTGTTTGTGTGTGTCTTACAATTGCGGGTCTCACGTAGGTCCAGTATCTGGTGGAAAGAGGAGCGGTGATAGAGCATGTGGACTATAGTGGGATGAGACCTCTGGATCGGGCCATCGGTTGCAGGAACACATCTGTGGTAGTGACTCTGCTGAAGAAAGGAGCCAAGCTCGGTATGTTTTTATCTTCGAATCAGTAGCTGTTTGTGTTGGTAGCTGCTTATTTTCCAAGAGGGCAGCTGATGACGCAGTCACTCCCTTTACTGCTTCTTGCCCTCCAAACGCTGCGTTTAGGCACACTGATGGAAAAGTGCAGTGACATCATTCAGCTCCGGGATGAATGGAACAGGATTTCAAATTGGCCGCTTGCTGGTTTTCAGAGCTTGTGTGGCTCCCAGGCTTCAAGAGAATCTGATTATGTTCAATTAAATTTGAAAAAGAAAAAAAATCAAATTAGACAAAAATATTTGGGGGAAAAAAATATTCTGACGTCACTGCAACCAGTGGAGACAGAGAAAGATAATCAAGCAGAGTAGCTGGTGCACAGTGGTGGGTGATATGGATGGTTAATACATCAGTGTTGGTAACCAGATGCAGTCTTTGTTTTAAGAAAATGTTCATTCAAAACCTTCTGGATTATAAGTGTTAACCAATAACTGGGCTGAAATCAAACTCCTGAATGACTCATCAATTTAGTTCGCATTATCGTCATGGGTTCTATTGATACAAGCCTTATTTCTTCAACGTATGTTAGAATTTTTTATTTAGGTATGTCTTTTTCCCCCGCGTAACATACAAATTGTAAGTTCTATGTGGTCTCTTTTCTTTTTTACATTGTCCCTACAACATAAATACAAAGACAAGCAGATCGCAGACGTGCACACTGTTACTCCAGCCTGTTGTGTTTGTTTGATAAATAGAGCGGCTGTTTTCTGACCACAACTCGCCGCATCTTGCCCTGAAAATGAAGTGTTTAAAAGTCAACCCATCATCTGCATTTTGTTTTGTCTCTTTGCCCGGCTTGTTTCCATCGCCGTATCTCATGACTCAGTGAATAATCTCCGACAAATGCTGTGGAATGTTGCAGAAAACCCCTTTTCCATTCCCGCTATTAACTTGCTGTCGAGCGTGTGTGTTTATGTTCACATCTAGTGGTACGTCAGTGAGTGTGTGTCCCCTTCCTTTTCACCCTAATGTGCTGCTTGGCTAATATTAGAATGTGACTTATCAACTTAATGACATTCATAGAGCTATCTGGGTCCGCAGCTTATCTGCAGCACATTCTGCCGTCACCCCCCAAAAAATTGTAATAAGCCGAACCTTTTAACTTTCCTCCAGCGTAGGTAACAGTCTGCATGCACAAGAGGTTCAAAGTCCAACCCAACCGATGCACGGCACATAATTGTACATTGTCATGCTTCGCATCGCTACGCATATTTCCTTGACGATTCTTGATTATGTGTGACATCTTTTCTCTTTACTCTCTCTCCTAACAATTGCCGTCAATAAACTAAGGCCACAGAACATCTCCTTATGATCGATCAGGTACAATCTTTAGGTAACCTTAACCTTGTACCAGTTTCCTGTGAAAACACTGGCTATTCATTTACATCAACGTCTGGCTGATATTTCCCTCCACCTAATTTTTTTTTTTCCCCCCCCCTTCCTAGGAAACGCTGCCTGGGCTATGGCCACGTCTAAGCCTGATATCCTTATCATTCTCCTTCAGAAGCTGATGGAGGAGGGGAACCTTCTTTACAAGGTAAAGTGATGTGCGCTAGTAATGTCCAGTCTGCCGTGAAGAGCACTGCACCGTGATATGGAAAGCATACCTGAAATGCTAATGATTCCCCCTTCCAATTGACGAGGAAAAAAAGCTGTGTGAAAATACGTAGCTCATCTTTATGGACGAATGAAGCATGATCTTTCCGAGCTCAGTGAAAGCACAGCGAGCGGATGTAAATGTACGCCTTCATCAAAACCGCTATGTGAGCAACGCTTTGATTTGGGCTGTGTGTGTGTGTGTGTGTGTGTGTGTGTGTGTGTGTGTGTGTGTGCGTGTGTGCGTGCGTGTGCGAGTGTGTGTGTGCCCTCTTCCTTCATCTTGAAAGGTATATATCTGAAAGAAAAATAATAACAATAACTACAAAAATGCAGCCTCT
>CAAKHD010003531.1:56887-92142 GCA_901007705.1 Fistularia tabacaria
TAAAAAATAAAATATGTAAAAAAATTTTATTTGAAAAAGTCCACAAACCCAACTTAAAAAAAAAAAAAAAAATTTTAACTTTTTTTTTTTTTTTTTTGAGAAAAAAAAAAAAAAAAAAAAAAAGCAGCCCCAGTCGGAAGCACAGCATCCCTGCTGTTGGTGTAACTACAGACTGCAAGCAAAATGTTGCTTCTGTTACAAGATGACGTGATTTCAGCCAAGCTGGAGACCTTGCACTGAAGGAAGTATCTGGGCATGCTCTGTACAGTCCTCATCAACCACACGGTGGCAACAAGCACTTTATGCACCAATAACATTATGACCACTGACAGGTGAGGTGAATAGCATTGAATTTCTCATTACAGTGGCACTTGTTAGAGGTGGGGATATCCAGCCATCAGCCATAACATTATGTCCACTGGTAGTCTGGTTACTGTGGCCCTACGGCATGTAGTAAAAACCAATGTGTCATCACAGCTGAAGTGTTGGAAGCGGAGAAATGGTTAGAGTGCTATCACGACGGCCAGACGACCGGGTCTGAGCCTGTTCAAAAGTGCAGCTCCTGGCTGGATGCTCGCCATCTGCAGGGGTCCGTCCCAACCCAAAGAGTCTTTGGTAGCTAAGACTATGATGTGTGTGGGGAGCCAAGTCTGGCCCGCGTGGTCCGGCCCAAGAGATGAGCTACTGCGGGGCAAAGTACTGAAAAAGTGAATGTCGGTTCTGATGCTAAGGTGTCAAATGGGCACGTGGATGTCCGAACTGGATCACGAAGTAAGGCGGTCATAGTGTTATGGCTGGTCGGGTGTACACCATCATGCCATTTAAGTGCTTAACAGCCAGTACCAACATGTTAAGGCAAAACTGTTCTAGAAGAGGAAAATGGAAACGTGCTGTGAGAAACAAGGAAGACAAAAGTTGGTCAGGCATTCCTGTGTTTTACGAAGGATGTTGAAGATACTTGTGCTGTGTATATTTTATAAATATGTACCTTTTCTTTTCATTGAAGATTAATGCTAAGAGTATTGACAAGTTCAGACTGGTTTATTTTGAGTTTTATGCACATCGTTGTTGAAATGGTATTATATGTTCTAAAAAAAAAAAAAAAAAAAAGAATTTGTTAAATATGTTTGTACATGATAAAAATCACCATTAACGCAGACTGTAAGACCTCTCTGTATCTGCTTGTTGTTGCTGTTTAGTTTAATTTATTTACAGCGCCAATGGCTTAATTGTAAAAGCAATATATTTTATATAGTTATTTTTGCACAGCTACTAAGACATTTTATGATTCTCGATAATATTGATTTTAAGTGCATGCTACAATTGCAGTTTACAGTATATTTCAGAGTAACTATAAAAGCAAACGGTTTGGGGGCACGGTGCCATTAACAATTTTAATAGGTATGTTTAATGCAATTGTTGACATGTCTTCAGTATTGTGAGCTTTTTTAGCTGTGATCACATACTGTAATAGATTATTGCTGCCATAGCCACCACGGGAGAGAAATAAAGACCCACTCATGGGAAAACAAACCAGTCTGTCTTCTCTTATTTCAAAGTGGCTAAAAATCACACTTGCAATTTTGAAATTTGGATTTTGTTCGATATCCACAGATTTATTGTTTCTATTAATAACAGAATCCACGGCTCATCAATAGAAAGACCAGAGCTGCTTTATTTAGATTTTAGAGCTTTTCTCCTACTTGACAGCTCTCATTCTATCAGCACTTCCGACAGTTGTACTCATCAAAACGCAAAATTCAGACAAAAAGCTAAGAAAAACGGTATTTTTCCAGGGACGATTATTTTTAACAGTGCTAACAACCATCAGTGCAAACTAATCAATGTCACTGGAAGGAAATGAACGGTTCTGGATTTTCACCGCTAATACAATGGATGAAACACGCTGGTCAATATGAGACTTGAGGAATTTAGGGGATTTTTTGAGGGGAATTTGTGGAATTTAGGAGGACAATCTTAACTAAGTAGAAAAGCAATTATTGTGGCTGCAAGTTTATGGCACAAAGAAGAAGAGACACGTTTCGAAAAGAGATTTACAGACGACGGTTGTGATGGAACTGTCCTTGTTGGATTTGCTTCAACACTGCGACTGCTTGTTGGGACTCAGCAATTCAGTGTTAAAAAGTGGTTGCCAACCACTGGCCCTACACTGACTGACTACAGCCAGATAAAAAATAAAATAAAAATAGTGTTCTCTCTCTGCTCACCTGTAAGCAGCCTTTTCTCTTCTGTTCCGTTTTAGTGCCTGATGATAGCAGCACTGCAATCTGCAAGACTTCTATCGGCCAAAGTAAATTGTCTCGGAGCAGAAATTCAGAGCTGGAGGGAGGGCTGAGAGAGAGGTGTCGTTTTTTTTCCCCCCTCATCACATTGGGGCTTTAAATCACAATGGAAAAGTTAAAATGCTGTATAATGTTTCTGAGAGAGGACATTTAAAAGTTGTCTAAGAAGTCAGGATTTAAAGTAAGAATGCAATTTGCTGAACTGAGGGTAATTACAGGATCATATCACATTGAATCTGCATTAATTCCTTCTGGCAGCTATTGAAGCAGCAGTGTTTGACTATCAGTCTTTAATTCGAGCTTTCATTTAGTTACACAGGGATGAATCCATTTGCATAAATCAGTTGCGGCTTTTTGAAACAGGCCTAAGCAAATCGGAACAGAAGGGCTTTGTTTTCAAAATAGTAATATTTAACAGGTAAATGACTCCTGATGTGTGCAATAAATTAAGATTGTATAATTTATCTGGTTATATTTCAATGTTTTGATAGGCTTACAGATCAACAATTACTGAAAATAGTTACCTTTTGTTGATTCTAAAAAAACAAGCAAATCCTTAATGACTACACTTCCATCTGGTTATTGCCATCTTCAGAGATCTGTTGGGGGTCAGGAGGGTGGTCGGCAGAGGCAGATTCGTCATGGGGCTGGTTCTGTTCTTGCCGCTGATCCAGCTCTGGATGGATTCTCTCTCATAGGAATATCCATCTGTGGAGCAGCAGAGAAACGCCAGTGTTCACTGGCACGATGTTCGCAGGGAACGCAGTTGTAAAAGAATGAATAGAGGTCAGTGTTTTCGGCGCTGGGTGGTTTAACCTGCAGCAATGACTGGATCCTTCATCAGCTCTCTGGTGATGGGGCACAAAAACTCATCAGGGAACTCTGAGTCGTCCTGCTCTGCCTTCAGGGCCTCAATCTTCCTCAGGAGACGTCCGCGGAGGCCGACCGACGCTGAAAAACCCCGCACTCTTCAGTAAAGCTGGTAAATCACATCGCACGCAGTGGAATTGCTTTGTGACGCAGAGGTTGCTCGCATTCAAAATACAACCGTTTATCACTCAAGGTTGAGAAAGGAAAGTCGTCTGAGTCTCCAGTACATGAATACAGGGATACATGGGAACCTCTCCTCGCTCAGATTGCTGGGAAACAAAAAAATCCAGACTGGTTGACAGTGTGATGACGCGTCTCCACTCGGAGGCTAATTTCACTCCCAGCTAAACCTCCAATGTGACCTTATCAGATCACTGACAGCATCTCTGAGGTCTAGGTCTTACGATAATACTCATTTAGATTACCTGTCACTGCGCTGTAAATGAACTGCAAAGGTTTTATCATGGTGGAAGATCGCAGCTATTTTGCTTGTTTTGTCAAGTTTTTTTGTTTTTTTTTATCAGCGAAAATAAGGTCATTCGCTCTGAGACATAATTCACTGGCGAGTGCACACTAACATCTGAAGAAGAACAAAAGATTAAAATCTTTGTTATAGAACAAACTATTCATGGATTCAATCGTGACAAGTGTACAAAGCATCCGGGGATCTGATGCAGATACCGGTTTTCTTCAATATGAAAAATGTGAGGTTTTCAAACAATCACAATGTATAGATAAAATGTACAGAACACTTCTGGTAAAACTGAAGTGCAGAGAACGTTATTTAAAAAAAGATCATTTTAAAATCCCCTCCCTCAAATTAATGATGACATAATTAAGACATGAATGAGCTGATTAATTCTGAGTATTTCTAGAGAGAGGTAAGATAAACCTAAAATAATCAAAACGGCTCGGTTTGGTTCTTGTCTGAGGAACAATGCTCATTAATACACACACATTTCCTGATGTTCTTGAGTTAAAGTCAATTATAATGTGCAGAAAATATGCATCATATTTCCCTCTTGGGATTAGCTCATAACTGAAGCCCAATGTTGTGTTAAACATGCCCGATGGAATTATATTTCGGAAAATGTGACACAAACTAAAGCCCCAACAATGACAAAAGTTCAGTCAAATAATGTTATTAAAGATGAATAAAAACAAGCAAGTAAAGTACGCAAACTCAAAATGTAGTGAACACTGACAGGCAGCACGTCACACTTTTTTCCACCGTGACAAAAACAGAATTCCTCCTCAAAAGGTGGACACTCTGTCGGCTGCATACAACTGATTATTGATTATAGACGGAGCTGCACAATGGCTGGCCTCCACACAGACTTGACAGAGGGCAGACAACAAAACAGATTCCGCGCACGGACGCGAGCAACAACAAACAGAGAAAATAAAGAGGACACAGCTGTTGCAGCAACAAGCTTCATGAAATTATCGGCTTCACGAGTGACAATTAACTGCAGGGGGGAAAAAAAATAAATAAAAATAAGGCTTCACCACAGCAACAAACATCTGTGTGAACAATATACCGAACATCGGATGCAGTGAACATGAAATCTGTGATCGGAGAAGGTAAAGTCACTCGAGATGCTGACTCCTTCATGAGATTTATGAGCTGAATAAATAAAATGAAAAGGGTTTTAAAAAGGCCTGTCTTGAACTCTAGCTTGAATAAGCATTTTCATTTTTCCCCCCCATGTTAAGTGTTTCACCAGCAGTCGTGACTGTCTGGATCCCAGCAGCAAACAAAGTATGACTGTGTTAGATCCCGAACTTGTTCAATTAGGATAATTTAAATTGTAGCACACAGAGGATTAATCTTGATGGTCTTTACGAGAATATTGGAAGTTTTATTTATGATAGTGTAATGCTGATTTGGGCTCTTTTTTTTTTTTTTAATCTATGGATGAAGAATCTTTAAAAAAAAACAAAAACAAAAAAAAAACAAAGAACGTGCGATGCGTTGTACCCTGGAAACTGAGTGCTGCAACTTGATAAGCAAAACACCACAAATGTCAAGTTTGAGTCATAAAACAGTGAGTTATATTCATTTTTGTCATGAGACGGTTCCATTGCTGAACAATTCGCTGCTATTTTCTTACGGCCCGGTTGTCATTTTACACCCCGCTGTCTGAATTTTGACGGATTTGAGCGATCATTTTGATTCGGACGGGGAGCGGGGAAAAACGTCCTCCTCCTTCTCTTACGGAGTAAACGGTGCTCCTTCAAAATCTCCCAGTGAAAGGAGCTGAACCTCTTATTCATCCGATTAACTTTTCCGGGATGGAGGAATTGCAAATAAAGCATCAGCCTATAGAGCTGTTCAGATTGCCATACATTTTTCATGATGGCAGCAGCCATTACTGCCCTTTACATTTAGATGGATAATTTGATGAGAAGCTACAATAAAACGGGAGGATGAGGCGGCGCTGCAGCGACACGGTAAATTATATCCTTGAGAAACTTTTTCTTCCTCTTATTCTAAAGATTCATGAATATTTCATCAACTAATTTGCTGTGACTGCGCGCGTGTGTGTGTGTGTGTGTGTGTCTGCTGCATGTGAAAGTGAGCGTGTGCGCTCGTCCGTCCTGTTATCCAAACAGCATGTGACAAACAGAAGAGTTGCTGATTTCACAAGGACAGAGAATATGTTGTTCGAGCTCCTGTTTAAGAGTAGAAGAGGAGTTATAATGTGTAACTGGATCAAACTGGAATCACAGGCGACCAGTAACGTTCAACGTTGGTCCAAACTGGTAGTTTATTGCATGTAGTGCAGACTTTGCAGAAATGTAACTGTCTCTCTGGTGAACGTGACCTCATTATTCTCTCAGGGGGCTGGTGAAATGGCACCGATGAAAGGCCGGGAAAGTGATTTGCAGAACATTTAAGATGCCGTGTTGAAGGTGACCTTTCACCTCTGAGGTAGAAAATGTCATCAAATCCTCAGAATGTGCTGGTGGACGGAACGCAATTTTCAATGAATCAGTTTTATCATCTCCTACTTGGGCACTGATTTATTCATCCATTTACTCAGGTATTTATCTGTTGTTGAAATAGTTGAAAATTCCCATTTTTAAAAATATTAATCCTCAACATTAGGAATAAAGGATGATCCAAACTACAACAGAAAGTATGTGTCATTATTTTGGTTTCTTTTACTCAAACTGCTTTACCAACTTTAAAAATCAAAATTAATTGAAAGTACTGCACAAAAAGCCTAAAAACTCTTTTGGTATTACTTGGTTTTTCATCATGGCGAAGTTGATCCCTGCAATTCACTGAATTTCATGGGAGGCTGTTTTAAGGGAGAATCGAGAGAAAAAAAAAAAATCTCATTAGTACGAGGGAAATTACAACAACCCTCAAAGTTTCTTGTCCGTTCAGTGAGTAAAGTGTCTTTCCACGCCGAGACCTTGGACGACCTCGAATCTAACAATCTTATTTTCAGAGGGATTATCGATGTTTGTGGTGGAAAAAAAAAAAAAAGAAGGTCATCGTTTGAGGTTCTGTCCTCAACGTGATGTGCGATAGTAGAAGCAGACTGAAATTCTGCAGCTTCTCCTCCATAAACCAGATCACTTGTAGTTTGCGTGTGTGTGTGCGTGTGCGTGTGTGTGTGTTTCCGATAAATCTGAGCATTGATAAAAGCGGATTATATTATGCTATCCAATTCAGGCTTGTCATGTTTCAGGATCAAACATTAAATCCCCGCAAAACCACTGAATCTCATAGCATCTGGTGGTGTGGTTTGTGTGTATTGTGTGTGCACGTGTGTGTTTCGTATGCTCATCTGTTCTCACCAATTCCCAGCTCGGTCACAGTTTCCTTGTCCAGCTGGCTGAGCTCCGCTCCGTCAATGTTGTTGGTTTTAAAGATGCCGACAAGCTCCTCCAGTCCTTCCTCAAACATCCAAGTCTGCACATCTTCCTCTGACCAATCAGCAAGCAGCGGCCGTGAGTGACCCGACAACATCCTTCCTGCACAACATGCAACAGAAAGGGAGGAAGTGATCTGCTATTGTGGCTCCTGCAAAATATGTCCTTCACCCTCCCAGCTAAGACACACACCATCAACTGAGATTTAACCTTTTCCTTATTTTGCCAGAACACACTATTTGAATTTCTTTTCAACTCACAAACAGGACAGCAACAGGCCAAACCTTGGTGTTAAGGTATGTTTTATGACACACACACACACACACAAATGGGGGAAAAGTAAAACAAACTGGGGAAGGGTTTCTTCAGTTGGCTTTTTCACGGCACCCCCGCCTTCAAATTGGATGAAAGGCCTTCATTTATCATACGGGGCTGAGATAAAATGCCCTGTTGTGTCCCGGCTCAGTTAATGACGCGTCATAGTCGCCTCGTGGTTCCCATCATCAGTCATGTGAGGTGGGGCCAGGTTGCCGATCGCCTCGCCCTCCTTGTATCTCGGCGAGCCTAAACAATTTGATACAGTGCATACTTTCCCGCTCAACAAAGTAAAACCGCAATTGCAAAACTACGGTTTGAAACCTCCTTGAGAGCCCCGCTTCTGCTCGAGACAGACAAAAACAACCTTGAATCAAACTGCATGCTGGCGTTCGTCTGTCTGCAACTCCTGCTCTGTTGAGCTTGAATTATTTTTTCCTGAAATTTACCACTGGGTGTCTGCAAATAAAGATTTATGATTAAGATCAGATACTGAAACCAGTAGTTTCTGCGGTTGCTGATAATGGAGGAGAAATGTGTGACAATCAACCTCCTTTGCAGCAACCACCAAAATATTCGCACACTTTTTCTCCTGACAGTAATATGAAGGCATGGAAAAGAAAAATCAATCCATGCATGAAATTGCAATTTCAATTATCGATGATTTTTGTTTAAAAGGACCCGTCCCTGTATTTGATGAGCGTAGCAGAGCGGTGTCAGTGCGTGAGCAGCTTTTCAGGTCTCAGCTGATTTGGGGAGCCTTGCAGTCTAGGAGGCCGAGTCATGGAAAGATTGTACACCAAGCAAAACAAAACACAGCTCCACTACAGATGGCACACTTTAATTAGCCCGACAGACGCTATTCATCACCTCCTTTCATTCTTTGCTTCTTATTATTGGATAAGTCCATGAAGTAACCCAAGTGATGCATTGAGATGAAAACTGCTGAAATGCATTGCTCAGCTGTTGATACGGTGAAGAAAGGGAGAACTCTCGTTAAATGTTTTCAGTTGTTTGAGCCTCTGGTGCCTGAAGACCGTCTTCTCGAACAATGATATTGATTGAAACTGTTGAGGTCATTGTTTGCCAAACGAGGGCCATAATTTCACCATCGTGTTGTCCCTTTACTTGATGTTAATCTCCCCAGATAATATCAAGTGCAATTGTCTCCAAATGTTTGTTCTGAATCCAGGTGTCAGAGGTCTGACACAGACATTAAACACAAATAAGATCAGTGAGCCATTGAGCTAGCCTGACATTATTTCTATACAGTATTTTATTTATTCCCCCCCCCCCACTTATTAAGTTGCATTCCCTAATTTCCTGCTAGAACCTTAAACTGCAAACTAGACTGACTTGATTTCATTCACTTATTCATTTTTTTTTAATTTTATATCGCCTTTAAGCACATACTTAACTGTGTGGCCACACAGCTATTAAAAATAAATTTCAACTGATGCAGATGTTGCTGCAAAACAGGTTTAAAAAATTTTTTTTTTTTTTTAAATATATGAATGTGTAGAGCATCTCTTGTACACATGAAACTTAGCCAGAGAACACTCTGCGATGACACATAGAAGTGACTTGACATAACCACGTAAAAGACTGGAGATTTCTGAGGGGAAAGCAGAGAGATGTGGTTGTTTACCTTGGCTGCTGCTGCTGCTGCTGCTTGGTTGAGCGGCTACGGAGAAAAAGAACATGAAAAACTCTATTGAGGATAAAACAGCCGAGATTCGAAGGTAACCAGAGACAAACAGAAGAAAAGGAGATCATCAGTGAGATGGAATTGTCAGGCTTAAGTTAAATAATGGCCAACAGGGAGCCGCCCCGATGAGGCATCGAGATATCTGAGGATTATTGCTTTTCATTTAGTATTCTGAAGAATTTCTTTCATGTCAGAGATTCACCTCTAAAACAAATCTCTCAGAGGTTCTCTCGTAGTTTGCCCCGCTGATCCATTAAATATTAATCACAATTCCACCTCCAGGCATCGAAAGCCAGACAGCAACACACACACACACACACACACACACACACACACACACACACACACACACACACACACACACACACACACACACATGCTCCTGCTGCTGCTTATCTCCCAAAACGGTGTTTTGGGAGACTTTGATGCTCCGAATGTTTGTTTTTTAACCACTTCTAACAGTCTGTTTTTAAAAAGGGGAGTGATCCCGTTTGTTTAGGAGGCAGCCGGAGCAATCCGACGGTTAAGTGTTACCAGCTCCGATGTCTCCATCTCCTATTCTCCACACATTCACTGTTCGGTCCATGGAGCCAGATGCAATCCAGGGCATGGTGGGAGACATGGCAACGGCAGTCACATACCTGTGGGGAGGAGGAGGAGGAGGAGGAGGATGCTGGGATGAAATATGAAGGGTGTGTATCACGGACTGAAATTGGCATGGGAAAAGATCAGCTTTTTCAAAAAAAAAACAACCTTAGATGGTACAGTATCTTAAATCCTTTCAAACACTTCAAAGCGCTCGGCTGATCTCTACCTGTGGTGCCACTTCAATGACCGACTGAAGAGCAGAGGATATACAAGTGCATTACTGCGGCTAATGCTTCAGGGAAAAAACTAATCAAGGAAAAATCTGATGTTATGATGTGAAACGCAGATAGCTGGCGGGATTGCATGCCGGCAGGAGGTCGGGTCGTTTACCTGTCGTGATGTTTCAGACTGTGGAGCAGGACTCCTTGGCTCTGCAAACAGACAACAAGCAGGGGGTATCTGGAGAGGCCTGTTTAGAAATCCCGACTACACTTTGTTTACCGTTTCACTGACACTGTGATGTACTCACCGAGTCATATACTGCCACACTTTTATCCACAGAGCTGCAGAGACATTTAGAGACAGAAGAATGGCACCATTATTTTCCATAAAATATACAGATGTGTAAAAGAAAGAGCTTTGGCAAACAAATACGCACAAATTTAAACGTATTTCATCAGTCAGTTTTCCGAGACTTTTCAAGGACCTGCTGAAGACCAACCTTCTGGGGAAAAGCAATGCGTTCTTACCAAACCACTTAACATTAGGTCACATGTGTGAGGTTCAAGTAAACTGCATATAAATATTTTATGCCCGCAACACAAGAGGGTGCTATAGCTTTCTTAGCACGCTCATATTTTTTTTCCAGAGGACTTTAAAGAAAAGGAAGACGACACAGTCTCCCTTTTCAAGTCTCATGATTGAGGCCAGTCTGCACTGGTTTAGGAGCCTCGCTGAATGGAAGCAGCCCAGCAGCTGCAGGAAGTGGTGCATACGGATAAAATAAAGAAAGTTTAGTTAACACTGAATCGTTTTATTTTTTCAGGGCCTTGTGTGTTTCAGGGCATGATGGAGTACAAGTGCACAGGTGGTGTATATTCAGTTATATAATTATCTACGCGTGTGTGTGTGTGTAAAGAGAGGCAAATACGTATAAAATTGTCGGACGTTTGAGAAGTTAAATAATATAAGCAAAGATTTATCTGAAAAAGAATATCTTAAAATCAGAGAAAAAGATTGCTAGCAATTGTGATGAACAGTATGAATATACAAGAAATTTAGCAATGAAAGATAATCTCTGAAAATCTGAAAGAAAAATTGTAAATTAAAATGTGGCGTTTATTATTTAATGGCTCAAAGAAGTGAAATGCAAACTTCACCTTTGCATGAAATGGTTTATATTTTATTGACTTTGGTTATCTTATCCTGTTCTCATATAAATTACCTTAATTATAAATATATTTATTTGGATCTTTTCATGTCCATCAATCGTAGCTCTTACAAGAGATTGGTTTGTCCAAATAGTGGACTTCTGATATTCCAGGTTTTCCCGGGATGTCTGGAAGCAGAGTACGAATTTCTACCACTAGAAGGAGAGCCAAAGAGACATCTAAAATGCAACAAAGCACGCTCCTCCTGTGGACGGCTGAGAAAACAGCAGCGCTCAGCAGCGGCATCTGCTGTTTACAAGTCATAAGAAAAGCATATTAAACATTTAATCTTATTTTCCCAAATGGTTACGGAGTCCAGAGCAAATAAAAACAACAAACAATATTGCAGGATATTATCCAGATGGGCGCTAAAGACAATATTTAGCCACAAACATGGCAGCTTTTTAATAGTGATCCAAAGAAACGTGTAAAGTGAGCGTGTGTGTGTGTGTGTGTGTGTGTGTATGTACGTATGAGTGTATGAGTGTGTGAGGGAAGACTATCTCACCCTGAAACGACTCGCTCGCCATCGGAAGAGAAGGCGCAAGACAGAACTGGAGCGGACTGGCCGGTGAGTGTGTGAAGCACTTTCACAACACATGCTGCAGGGGCAACGACACACACACATCCGTTATGGGCAGATTCAAATTCAAAATAAAAGTTTTACTACCTACCTCCTGCAATCTGTTCACAAAGTGTCCACAGAATTCTAACATTTGCAAACACACTTGCGCATCACAGTATTAGTTCAGTTGGCTCCCTCCTGCAGTGAGAAAACTTTTTGCCCTTATTTTTTCCTGGTGCTGACGAGGGGAAATAATGACTTGCAGCTGTGCCACCTGCTGACAGCTGCTTGGAAACAAAAGGTTTTTTCTTTGTTTTCTTTGTCAGCCGATGCCTAGTGTGCCGTACAAAGACATCGGAATGAAGAGATTTAATTTGTTGGGGGGGGGGCAAATCCACAACAATGTTTAAATCATCAGCCAGAACATTATATTTAACTCATCTTTAACATTGTATCACAATTTCAGCCTCTGCACAAAGTCAAATGCTAATTTATATCCACATTCATGATGTGATGTAAAACACCAGTACGTTTGAATGTAGTATTAATTAGATTGCACAGGCAATTGCATCCCGAAAAAACCTGATAGACGAACACCGAGATCTATGTGTTGGATGAGTATTCTGCAGCACTTTGACCAGAATTGACATCATTACGGACACGCGGCATCCACTGTAAGAGCCTCCTGTTTCCACGGAAGCACATTTTCCTACCGCAAATACAAAATCTACCAGTTGTACAATATGCAGCGTACACAACCTCAACAACATGTTGTGATGTCTGTAGCATCTGATAAATTATGAGCCACACACACACGCTGGCTCCTCTGTATTACAGCAGTGTCTCAAAGAAATTGATGACTAATGAATCACTAACAATTATTCCAGATACTATTTGCCATCAGCACTCTTCTTTCTTTCTTTCTTTCTTTCTTTCTGTTTCTCCATGTCTTCCTGAATGATAAAGATCGCAGTCAAGGAGGAGGTACGGTCTGCCTACCTGCTCTTTCACGCTGAGAGATGATCCATATTTTCAGCAGGCTGTCCTGTCCACAGGAGGCCATTCGAAACTCCACACAACAGCCATCTGCAGAGCACGGACACACACTGCTTATGCATCAATTTGTCAAAAAAGATCTCAAACTTTGATTATAAAGAATAACTGCAAGTAAACTTCTTCCTTCTAATTCTTTCTGTTTTTTATGGAAGCTTCAAATCTTTGTTCCTTGCGATAACACACAACTAACACCTCACACCTATGAAGATTTAAATGATGCCATGTACACTGGGGTCAAACTGAGGTGCAAAAAATTAAACTGTAACTTTTTTAAATGTGCAAAATGTTACATTACTATTTCATGAAATCATTACTATTACTCCAATCATTCTTATAGTAATTCAACATCAGATGTAACATGTTTCTACACCTTGTTGGATTCGGTGCAGCAGCAAAGGTAGCCTAGGGCAAATAGCTAAAAACCTGGCATATTTACATCTTTATGTTCAGGAATATACATTGTCCCTTTAAATGAATAATTAAGAAAAAAAAAGGTTCAATCAACAAAACCTGGAAAACAATTGCGTGTCTAGAAAATGAAAATTGGTTCAAAAAACATACATTTTCATTAAAATGTGATGGGATTTAGGTGAAACGACCCTTTAAAACTTACCCACTTTAAACTGGGGAGCAAAACAGCAGCATGTGACTCCCAGGTCGTGGGCATCCTTTTCAGCGTGCACTGGGTTGATTTCCACGTCCCAGAGACGGAGGTCTCCCAGGGTGCAGCCGGTCACAAACATCTGGCTGCAGGGAGAGAAGCAGCAGGCGGTGACGCTGGCCTCGCTCACAGCCCTGCAGCTGGGAAAGACATTACCATTTACAGCTTCACAATATCTGTTTGCATTATAATGAGCATTCATTATTAAACCCCGACACTGTGATTCAAAGGAATTGTGATAAGTGATTAACAAAACAGTAGCGCCGTTCTGTGCTGTACTTTTTTTTTAAATCACCAATACTATTTATCAGAGAGTGGTTGAATGAAACTAGGAAATTGACTTAGTCGCGATTCTGCTAATCAGAATGTGACAATGGATTCCAAGACCAACTGAATGAAGTTGATTATATGTAATGTTGTTACCCCTTACCTTAAGATGCCAAAATGAGTTATTTCAGTGAAATCACATTGCTTTTCTGGCAAGAGGAGCTCAACAGCTACAGGATGATGTGCCCCCCCGACGCAAAGTTATTCATGAGGCAGCAGTTTGAATAGATATCTGTTTATGTAGTCAATTCATACATTCATTGTAGATATGGATGAGCCAAGTTTTGTCAAATGAGCTTCATTAAGAAGAAAATTAAAATGTGAGAAAGTTTGTTTAACAGGAGGAATGCCATTATTGTAATACATTTTCAGTGCATTTTGCTTTGTTTTGTTATAACGTACAAGTAATTGTGCAAAACAATTTGTATTGATGATTCTTTTCAAAACAAATGTCAGAAAAGGGCATTCTTTTGAGTATAATGGCTGACATTCAGAAACCTGTCTCTTTAATCTTATTTTCATGATGGACCCAGCTGAGATGTTTTTATGGATGTTTTTTTCTGGAAATGGAAAAAAAAAAAAAAAAGAAGGAAAAAAGCTTCTCCCTGGAACTTTGATAACCTACTGGCACTATCACATTCAGAGACTTGTCAGGTTCATGTTTTCTATTACAAAAATAATCAAAATAAAAATTGAATTAAAATCTCTTACATTCTTACACACACACACATTATATATATATATATATAGCAGAGATCAGAAATCAGGAATGAGTCCATCAGAGGGAAAGCAGGTCATGGACAGAGGAGGGATAGAGAATATATCTGTAGAAGGATGCTAAGGTTGGAACTGCCAGGCAGGACGACTGGAGGAAGACCAAAGAGAAGATTTAAGGATGAAGTGAAAGAGGACATAAAATAGGGTTAGATGAAGGAGGTTGATTCGCTGTGGCGACCCCTGAAGGAAGCAGTCGAAAGGAAAAGAAGACAAAGAAGAACCAGCTGAGTGTTTCAGCACCAAAAAAGGTAATATAATTATATAATATAAAAAAAATACGTCTTTACTACGCAGTAGAAGACTATAAGCGGGAATGATACTATGTGATAGAAGACTATCAGCCAGAATGAAGGGAAAGGCGTACAAGACAGTGGTGAGACCAGCGATGCTGTATGGTCTAGAAACATTGACAATGACGAAAAGACAGGAGGCAGAGCTGGAGGTGGCAGAGATGAAGATGTTGAGGTTCTCTTTGGGAGCGACAAGGATGGATAGGATCAGAAATGAGTCCACCAGAGGGACAGCACATGTTAGATGTTTTGGAGAGAAGGTCAGAGAAGCCGGACTGAGATGGTTGAGTCATGCACAGAGGAGGGATAGTGAATATATTGGTAGACGGAAGCTGGAATTGGTGCTGCCGGGCAGGAGGGCTGGAGGAAGACCAAAGAGAAGATTTATGGACGCAGTGAAAAGAGGATATGAAATTAGTTGGAGTGAGAGAGGAGGATACAGAGAATAGAGTTAGATGGAGACAGTTAATTCACTGTGGCAACCCCTGAGGGAAAAGAAGAAAGATTTAAAAAAAAAAGTGTGTGTGTGTGTGTCAGTCCCAAAGGTCAAGACTATGTCTGACTCTTCATCTTGACTCGATCTGATATTGAACTGATGCACACTCAGGTGAGGACCTCACAGGAGGCCCTCGGTGACCCCTGGGGGTCCCCAGCACCTCCCTTTTGAGACGCCTCACCTTTGCATCGCCCGGGAGGAGAAGTCCCACACGGCCACGGTGCCGTCACTGGCCCCCGCCACGATGAGGGAGGAGTCCGGCGCCAGCGCGCACACCCGCAGCGGACTCCGGCCCGGGTGCCGCAGCACCGCTGCCGCCTCGCCTGTGTCACAGCGCCACAGCACGGCGGTTCCCTCCGCCGAGCAACTGAGCACGTAGCGACCGCAAGGGCTGAAGCGGCAGCAGCGGACGCCGTAGCCGTGGCCCGATAGGGGCGAGCAGGGGAGCTCGGAGAATCCCGCCGTCTCGTAAAGGCGGAGGGACTTGTCCGCGGAGCCGGAGGCCAGCAGGGACGGGGAGAAGGCGCAGCAGCTCACCTCGTCCGTGTGATGCCGGAGGCTGCGAACGAGCGTCACCATTTTGAGGCGGAGTTGAGGCGGAAGGCACAGGGGGGCGCTAAAGCTCCAACATCCGCCCGCGAGAGGCGCTAGTCGAGCGGACTCTTGATGCGGCTCTTTCTTCTGGCAGCGGTCTCTTTTCTAGAATTTTCAATTTTGAGAGTGGAACCCGTCGACGGGAAGGCCGCCTCACCCGAACTCCGGCCGCCCACGGAAACCTCGTCCCGCGGCTGTAGAGCCGGATAACTTATCAGTCACGTGACCCACGTGTACACAGTCCACTTTGGAAAGTTTCCTACTTCGCAGAATTCTGCAAGCAGCTAATTCTATCTCGACACCGCACACTGGCCAAAAGTAAGCCGATGTTAAAGAAATATTACAGAGTTGTGTCATTAAACAGTGTGATAAGAACCAGTAAAAATGACACAATGAATTGGTGTCTATTGTTATTTCAGGTGAGCTGGTTTATTAATAGGCAAGTGGAAGAGGCGGCCCAGAGACCCCGGTTCGAATCTGTGTGTGGGGATTACATGTTCTCCCCGTGTTTGCCTGGGTTTCCTCCGGGTTAAATCAATCCTATCATGCATTAGGTTAACTGGAGAAATTCGAGAGAGTGAATGGTTGTTTGGTTGTCCATGGTGAACCTCACCGATGGTCCAACGACAGTTGGGGATCCCCTCGAACCTAAGTGCAGGATAAGCAGTAGATAATGAATCAAGAAAATGGATGGGAAAAAAGATGAATTAAAAATCTCTGCAGTTCTATGGCAGTTTTTGCCTCATCAAGCTAAAATCCAACAGCTCCTTGGCAAAGGTGAGAATAATACAAAGGGAAAAATGTTGCTTAATAATGATAATTGTCCCCGCTGGCTCACTGGACCTGGAGGCTATGGTTTTATTGTTTGGCAGCGGACAGAGATGGATGGCTGAATAAAGTAACTGTGGCAGTTGCAGAAAAATGGCCATGCTCCACTCTACAAATGAATGAAAATGATGTGCTAAATTTCAGACCCTGTGTATCACTCAAATGAAAAATGTGACAAATAGGGATGCAATAAACCGTCTGGACTTGAAATAAATTACTGTGAGAGCTAAAAGGTGTTTTCTTAAAATAAAAAAAACAGGTTTATTTTTTTTCTCGTTTGCACAACCACCACTTAGAAAACCGAACAAATGGCACCTGTGTATTTCACATAAACCACTAATGAATGTTCCACAATGCTGGGAGTCAGGAAGTCATGTTTTCATTTTTGGCAGGCTTTTCCAATAGTCTGACGCATTAAGCAAATTATAGGTATTTTGTGAAGCCTTGTGTGCCATCTCTTACTTCCTCTTAAAAATAGGCAAATACCTGACTGAACAGATACACCAAGATACAGAAGTGAATAAAAACAGTGGCTGACCTATAATGGGGAAATCTTTGATTTCCAGTACAAATTCAGAAGGATGTGCATTATGACAAGAGAAAAAAATAATATTGCATTGCTATGTACTCCACTATTGTGCATGTTTTAAAAAAAACAAGTCCAGCCAGAGAACTTACTCTTTCTCATTGCACATTGGTGTTTTTAAAATTGTTTACTTCTTTAGTACCACAGGCAAACAAGGCTCTTTAACATTTAACATGATCTTTCACAAGAAAACAGTATCCATAAACTACTTCAGCAACACGGTCCGTTGTTTATCGAAGAATCTTCTCATGTTGTGACCGGCTCGTCCAATTTCTGAATCATCCTCATTGAATTTTTCACAGTTATCAAATACCAGGTTCACATCAAGGATGAAACTCTCCCAATTTAAGTACCTGCAAATATTGAGACATTTTATATTTTGATCAGTGTAACACATCCAATTGATATATGAGAAGTAACAGGCGTTAGAACAACAAAAATCCCATACTGGTTTTTAAAGAGCTTCTCCCTGATAGTGGAGAAATCCATAGGCTTCTTGATGACCTTCCTGTAACCTGGGACGGCTCTGAGGTTGACTGGAGAGAGGAAGGGCCAGGCATCCTTGTGGGCCTCCAGTTCCCCCAGCAGTCTGAAGGGCAAAATGAGCAGCAAATATCCTAAAAATATGGTTTGTGCAGTTGGTGCTTCTAACAAACTGCACAAACAATATTTGTGAAGTTTGTGAGATCTCAAAATAACTTCCAGACCCCCCGCCAATTTGCAGCAGTTCTGAAGATATGGTTTACCAAAAACTTCTGTAAAATCATGTCTTTGAACAGTTTGAAAAAAGATATTACTTCAGCACATTTTTTACAAACACATTTTACCTAGGAAAATCTAATTCAATTTCAAAATTAAGAAAAAGCTACAAATTATCTGAAAGAAATGGAATGACATATTCCAGATAAACATAAGACCAAGAAAAAACACATACGCGAACCTTTTTCCAAAGCTAAAAATGTGTATGGACTGTATGTGTTTCTGATTCTTGGCCACTGTTACTGTTCACTTACCGACACATGGCCAGTTCGTTTGTCTTGTCGTCAAGGCCTGCTGTGACTTTTTTCATATAGGTTACAGTGGTGTCATGCTTGGTCTGAGTGCTGCTCAGGCTTTCGTCTCCCTTCCTCTTTTTTAAATCCTTGGAAAGTTTTGTCAGCACAACAGGGCGGACAGGCTCCTCTTTGATTAGGTCTCCTTCCACAGATGGTTTACAATTTCGTTTTAACTCACTACCTTTCTTCCCTCCTCCAGCTGTTCGACTGTGTTGCCTCCAGCTCTGAGGGGACAGACCACATTCCTGAAATAACAGGCCACAGAAAAAGACAGCTATAGAGACAAATAAAACTGGTCATATGCATGTGTGTGCAGGTGTTAGTTGTAGCATGGATGTTAATTGATAATTGAAAGAGGCTTAATACCCTGTATTAAATGTAAGAGTTAACTACTACATGACTTAAATCAGAAAATGTGTCATGTCTGCATTAGTATCTAAATCTAAAAGCATTCTAACTAGTATGAGATGACAAAGAGAAATCAGGTGACTCTTGCCCCTTTCATGATGGACTTTTCCCAGGCGATGAATTTCTGCAGGTGCTGAATGCAAAGTGACAGCTGAGCTGAGCTGCGGACTGAACAAAGAGCTTTACGCCACAACCTCATCCCAGAGGCCTCGTCCTCCTCACTGCTATAACATCACACAAAATGAGGCTGCAATATAATTGTAGCATTTACAGAATGGGTAGAAACTAATAACAGCCATCACAGACATAAGTATAGAGGGAACAGTCTACTGAGGCTTGCAAGACAAGACCTGACGGGGTACCTTCGCTCAATGTTCTTCTCCAGCTCAGCAAGTCTGGTGACAGCTATATCAAGGGGATTGTTCGGGTGTCGAATCAACTCTCCAGAAAGTTCCTCCAGCCTGTCTTTTCTCTTGCCATCTGAAGCCCAGGGAGAGCAGGACGTGTGCTCGTGATAAATCAAATCTTCACTCTCTGACTGGGGCTCTGGATGCATCCAACTCTGACAGAGATAAAGGAAAATGTATTACATTAACTTAGGCAGAATCTGAAAACCTACATTAGCATTAAGAAATGTTGGAAACTTGAAAAAAAATGGACTGTGGCTGAGACTGACGCCAGAATTTGTTTAGGGGAGGTGACAGTATAACGCCAGAACTATTTAAAGGCTCCACAATGTCTTGGTTTTTTCAGTGACAGCATTTCTGAAACATGTGCAAGAAAGTTGCACATACCTTGACCTGCAGGCTGGCAGAAATAACTTTCCTCTCGAGATCTTCAACCTGCTGCAGCAAACTTCTATCCACTACCATGGCCTGTTCCTCAACACACCAGCTTCTTATCATCTCCTCAGTCACCTCTAGTTTCTTCAGTTCTGCCACAACAATCACTGTCAACACAAATACACGCAAAAAGCAGGTAATGTTAGAAACCATCAATGTTAAAGGTAGTATATCCAGTAATGTTAAGAAAACATTATCATTGATGTGTCAGTACGGCTTTTGGAGCAGGATTAAAATGGAGCAGGGTCAACATGCACTCACCATCTTTCTTACTAGCACAGAACTGGGTCATATACTCCATGTGTTTTTGGATCTGTTTCTGCAAGACCTTTTCCCTAATGCCTCTGCGATGGAGGGCCCTGACCAGATTGTGTAGCTCCTCTATGTCAGAAACTGTCCACCAACCGTGAAGCATTTCTGCCAAAGCAAACATGCACTCATCTTACAAACTACCAAAACACATAAGATTACCACTTTATGAAAGTTGTATAATTGTATGACTATATCGTGTGTAGAATTCTTGAACATTTCACAATTTAGACCTGGTATTGTGGCAGTCTTACCCTCAGGGATAGGCTGAGGACAAGGGTAGTCCTGGGTCTTAGCCAGTACCACAACAGGAACGGAGGAAGCACTGTCACCCAGGGGCTCACACTTTTCGATGGGATTCATATGTATCATAGCAGATACCCCATTCCCATTGTCTTCTGCATGCTGGGAGGCACGACCAAGCATAGGTGCCAGAGATATGCCAGGGCCAGGCAAATCAGAATTTGTTTTAGTGCTGGACCCAATACAGATTGTCCGTCTGCTTTGGTCGATGCCAGGCAGTAATGGCTGTGAGGAAAAACACATATCAGTTAGAATGAGTTGTCATTTTATTTCTCCACTTCTGCCATAATTACTTTATTCATTACTTAATTCAGTCACTATCTATAGCGCTTATCCTGTAAACAGGGCAGCAGGGGCGATGGAACCAATCGCTGCCATCACTAGGCAAGAGGTGTGGCATAGCCACTTTCTTTTACCCCAATGGACTATGGCAGTCTTCGCTTAATCTATTCTATCTTTTGGAAAACCAAGAAACACAGAGAAACCCAATGCAGGCATGGGGAGAACATGCAATCTCCACAATTAAAGGCTTTAGTCAGATTTAAACCAGGAAACCGGAAAGCTGCTGTACTAAGCATAATGTATGTGAAAATAGAATGAATATTGGAAAAAGTTCCACATGCTTTTTTCAACTGAGGGATATTCATGCGATAGACATTTCAGATTGGTAGTGTAATTAAAATCGGAACGTGACACAAACAATGTTGTGGCTGAGACGTAGACAGCAGCAGTAATATCCACCAACCTGAAGGAAAAATGATTTAGTTTTATTGATCCCAACAGAGCTGCTGTAGCTGGTTGAAGATAAGGGATTAGGAGAAAGGAAAGGGGAAGATTTGTTGCTGATAGTCTTTGGAGGAGACAAAGGGGCTGGAGGGTTGGAGCCAGAGGTTACAGAGTGCTCGTCACATGGAGAGCGAGGCAGGATGCTAAACCAACAGTCATTTTTTTCTGTCAATATTTTGCAGAGCTGGTCTTCGTGAAGGATAGCTTGAGGGATGCAGGTCACCAAGGGACTTCTTTGAGGGAGATACATGTTGAGCTCAGATCGTAGTGAAGTATCTTCCTTGTCTATCAGTTGAGCTATGTCCATCTGAGAAGTGGCGTGTGTGGAATAACAGTTAGGATGATTGTTCTGAATTTTCTTAGATTTGAAATCAGAGTCAAGGGACATTTGGGAAAGGTCAGGGAGTTCAGAGAAGGAGACCGGTTTCTGAATTGAGAGATTGAGATTGTCTTTGGTTTTGTAGTTTTCAGATAAGCATGGAACTCTGTCTTGACTCTCTGTTGAGCTGGAAACCACTGCTCTTCTCATGTCCTGGAGCAGCTCCTCCTTTACCTTAAGTACTTGAGTCTTAACTTCGACCTTCTTCTCCTTCTCCATCTCCTCGTAACCTGAGTTAAACATAGACATTTAACTTGGCAAAAAAAAAAAAAAAGAAAGAATATAATTTCAATATCGGCTTGCACCTTCATCACTCTCCATGCCTTCGACAAAGATGCCCCCACACTGCGGAAGGACCCAGTAACATCTTTTGTATCGGTCCTGTCCAATCACCATGGAGCGCAAAGAGTAAGAGGAGTCAAAGATCTTCTGGCTGATTTGACACTGTTGCTTAAGGAACAAAAGTACAGCCAGGTGAACTCCAATGCACAAATGACAAAAATAAAATATATATGCCACAACACTTTTCAGCCTGCATTTTAAGCTCAGGTAAAAAGACAGATGAAATATTCTGACTGAAATTCTGCTTCAGTCTGTGTCCTTCTGTCATTAGATATTACTGCTACATCTGAAACTATTGGTAACAGAATGAAAGTAAACCTTTGAACCGAAATTAAGTCAGTGTCAGTTCAAATCAATATACAGCATTGAAGACAGAGACAAATTTGAATATTCTCAGTATTATATGAATTCCACAAGGTTTGATTCTACCCCTGCATTGCATGTCCTGATTAGCTGAGATTATTTAAAACTATGATGTTTGATATCTTATACTGCCTCTTATCTGTAAAGAAAGTTAAACATTAAATTACAATCTGATGTTGTCTGGGACCCTGGCCAAAATTTCAGTTGCCAAATTAAATCGAACACAAAATGGGTTTTTTTACAACCCCTAAGATATGACAAGGATCAGATATGGGGACCATTTACACTACCATGAGTGCATGGTCCAAGAACTATGGCACATTACTCTGGGATGTGCTCAATCCCTTTTTGATTTAATTTATGATAATAAACAACACAGGTGTGAAATCTGGTCCGAGAAGTGAGGTGGTTACATGTCATTATCTAATTAAATTGTTATTTCTGCAATCAATCATGAATGTTACGAGGATATATGAGTAAAACCAATTAAAGTGATCCAATTCTCTTTAAGTACCCCAAGCACCTGAACTCCAGAGGATTGCATTTAGAATGATGGACTTGGCAAGCAAGAGAGAATGTTTTCTGATTAGAAAAAAAAATCTTGATTCTGGTTTGGATCCCTGACAGAAGTGTCAGTGAAGCTTGATGCCAAAATGTCAGGTTTTTGTTTTTTTTATATTGTGTATGACCATGCCAAGTTAATAAAAACACTTTAGAGCTTGTGAAACAAAGTATTTTAGATGTGAAAATGCAATATCTGTATTTAAGTTTATAGTATAAGTATATTGTTTTTACTTTTGCTGCTTTAAAGAATTAAGAGTCTAAAATGATTGAAAGCAGCTCCTCTCATCTGCAATGGGAATTGTTAAATATAACATTAATACAGCAGGAAAGAAGAGCAAGAAAAGCCATTCTTAAAAAATATAAACCTTGCTCCATTATAGTATTATATAGTATAGTATAGTATTATACTATATATTAATTTGTGCTCTGTTTATCTTCATGTTGTTTAGCATACTTGCTTATATGGCCAAACTGTAATTACGGCAACGGAATTGTTCAGCCTTCTGTGCATCTGCTGTGCATCAGGGCATTTTTTATATTATAAACTGCATAGTTGTTTGCGATAGGAAACCATATATTAAAATCAGAGGGTTGTGGCATAGATCCTTAATCATCATAAATATCAAGGTAGCTAAATCATTTTTAAGCCAAATTACCACTCTGCAAAAAGGTACCTTATCCCATCTTTAGTCCCACTCATAATTAACATGAACTCCCTCACCTTGTATGTTTTCTCAATTAGTCTTTCCAGCTCCTCCACGCTGGCTAAGTCTACACCATTGTCCTGGATGAAAAGATCTGTGAGTGAAACCACTGGACCAAGTGACATTTACAGCAAATTATAATGCTGTCACTGACCTCCTCTTCATATGTATTGGCTTTCCTGGCTTTCTTCACCCCAGAGTCTTCCTCCTCCTCCTCATCGTCATCACCTTGGTCATCACTGTCATCATCCTCATCCTCTTCATCTTCACTGTCTCCTTCATTTTTTTTGCATTTGTTTCTGGGATGGGGAATGACAGTTGCGTGGCTGTCCTCTCCTACAACACTGTTGTCTATCTTCCCTGTTTTTTTTGCATGGATGCTCCTCAGTCTTTGATGATACAGATGCACAAAGGAAGGTTAAAAATCTGTTTTTTGACAGCAAACTAGCTCACCAGGTTAGTTAGGAAAAGGAATATTTCATATTCATGGTCACAGTTTTCCAAGTAGTTCACTGGAATCATATACTTACTTTCTAAGTTTTCCTTCGATGACCCATTTATCTTTCCTAAGGTTTGTCATGCAGTCAATGTTTTTGTCGATCTCACTGCAAGGTATTAGACAAGACTGAGGCTGATGTTTTTCTCTGCCCTTTTTGTTTAATGAAAAGCTCATGAGGCAGATTAAAGATTGATGACACAGTTTGATGCAACATTGTGAAAACTGTCCATCAGACCCTCATATTCCTTTTGTCATTCCATTAAAATTCAAGCTGCAGGAATCAAAGCAACTACTATGGCTTCACTGTCAGCTACAGAGAGCAATTTATTAACTTCAAACAGATCAAGAATACTTTTCCTTTTGTCATGCTCACAAGCTAAGAACATCCTTTTTTGAGAAATATAATACAGTTCTAAAAGATTTTATTGTAATTACAATAAAGTTCACAATAATAATGCATGATATTATTGCGTTGAAAATTTTATAGAAGTATCATAATTTGTCAAACAAATGTTTGTTTTTGGTATAATGTTTTCAAGACAGAAGCTCCCCACTTTTTGTTAGAGCTAAAGAATCCCTTGGATGAGAAGGGAAACATTTTAAATGCAAGAAACAAAGCCCAATTGCCAAGATAGGTTTCGACAACGGCCTAGATGACAGATAACCTTCACAGATGAATCATAGTTTGTCATCACCTTTGTTATCGATTGCAGAAAATATGACAGTCACTTGGGAGTCTGTATGTTTACCTGGCCACGGCCTTGTTGCAACAGAGCTCATTAACCAGGAATGCCAGCATCGAGGCCTTTTGAGACGGTGTGTGAGCCTGAAAAGCCTTAGTCCTGAGACTTACAGCGAGAGCAGCCATCTCTGTCTGCTCACAGTGGCCCTCCATGTAGATTTGTAGGATCTCAGACACATTGTCTCGGTTTATCCCAACATTATTCAGGTGGTCCCCCAAGGCAGTCTTACACTGGTGGAAATAGTATAAAAGATTTCCAAAAATAAATGCTTACCCTTCAACTAGTTAATACACAACCTATATGCCTTGCCAAAGGCTCTTAGGCAAAATAATTCTTTCCAATGGGTAAATGCTTAAATGCCTCCAGAGATGTCTCGATGTAGTGGTCCATGAAGATGTTCAGTCGTACTACTATTACGATGAAATTTGCTTAAAGCTAAGGGGTATGTCATTGCATATTTTATTACTGTCACTGTCAAAGTACCCCAGTGATACAAAGACAGTAGCCTGAGGCAGCTTTTACAGAAACAAGATCACCTAAGGGCTTGATTATACTCTAAAGAACAGAAAATCTGCTTAGGAGGATAACATTCATTAAGGCAGAGGTTTCCAATTTGAGGACAGAAAAAGATATTTGTCAGCATGTAGCTGTGAAGATTAAGAGTACTAATAAAACCCAGCATGTGTTTTCAAAGGCATGCTAGAAACACTAACATACGAAAAATTATAAGATAGGATAGCTACTATCTTATTGGTACACAGCTTAAATCTCTTGTTCAATGAAGACAAATAATGACAGCAAACATTCCCTCTGTTCAATGAATGCAAGAGATGTAAGTGCTGGAGCAGGAGCACTGCAGTTTCGGTTGCAGTCGCAGATTCCTTATATTTGCATCTTCACATTTTATGCTTCTATCAGACAGTGAAAGTAAAAAGCTGAGCAGAAACGGTAGGAAACAAAGAAACTAATTGAAAAGCTGCCTAAAAGGCCCTAAAAAAGCATCTAGCCACATTTGAACAGATATTTGTCATTCTTAGCCCTTCACCTACTCCACAAGGGGGCGCACATTGTAACGATTTCGATTTGTAAAATTCTTGTCTCAGAATCAGCTATGATTAGATCACAGCAGTAGTTGAAGGATTCTTGTATAGCAGCGTCTACAATGCATGTATGCATGAGTATACATGTTTAATTTGTTATTTGTTTGTTAAAAAGCAGTTTGAAAGTCATACTCTGTTGGAATGGATAGACATACCCTGCGGCCAGGCGGTATTCCAGGGTCACACACAGCTACAGAGATCAAGCTCACAAGCAGATCTTGCACTTTTCCCAATGCAGCACCAATGTTGAGCAACCCCTCTTGAAGGTCACTCAGGCTGAGTGTATTTGAGTGGCTGTTCAGACATAGGACCTTTCCAAAGATGCGCAGAAACTGTAATACCATCAGGCAGTCAGAGAAGGTGCTTCCGGTTATGACCAGGCCAGGTATACAAGATAACTGTGGAAGTGGCTGGAAACAAAAGGAAAAAACACAATATATTAATCATGTTTTATTAGTTTGTGTATCATGTGTAACCACTGTTATGTTATTGGTTGTCAGAGAGAACATGTAAGATAATTATTAAATCAATAGTAAAAAGAATGATTTCTCAAAAGCAAACATTTTTTCTTTGCTCCACACCTGATTTAACATTGTCATGAATAGAAAGTCTTATAATGGCAACAAATTCCACATCATGGGAATACCTGATGGTCAGCCAAACACATGTCCTCATTTGGTTTCTTCAGCTCTTTTGCCTTTTCAATTTCCAGCCTTCTAAGCTCCTGTTTTCTTTCCTTGTTAAACTGCTTTTGATCCTTCTTCTCTTTCTTCAGCCGCTCTTTCTCCTGGTCAAATACACACAAAACCACCTTTTATCATCAAGATAGATGATGACATTGTTTAAAACTTCACTAGACTGCAGCATGGAAGCAATGTCATTTGTCACAAGACACGATATTGTTTTGTGGTAAACCTCAACACAAACACTATTGATTAAGATTTATGCCTAAGTACTGCCAATAACACATATCTATGTGATTTTACATTATTGCATATTACTAAAGGATGAAACTACTGTAGTAACTCACCTCTGCTTTCTTACGGGCCTGCACAGCCTTCATTAGTATTAAGTGCTGCCTGCGTCTTTCCCTCTCCTGGCAGAGCAGAGATACATAGATTATGTGGGATTCTCTTTGTTTATTTGTTATTTTCCTATATTGATGTAACACAGCATCAATCCAACAACATGCATTACAGAAAATGAAATACAGACCACTATGTTAAGACTAATGTCTATATTTTAACTATAGTTGAAATGCAAAGATGACAGTCCAACCAAGCAGGAAACAAGAATATGCAAAATGAGGGTAGTGAGTAAAACACACACACAAAGATTAAGTACAGTGAAAGAAACAACCAGGTGTAGATTATTGCATGTTGACAAGCAGCAAGTTAAAATGTGGTGGTACTGATGGTATAACGATAAGAAACAGCAGCAAGTACACCACTGGTAATGGAGTCATATGAAACTACTGCGGACTCACTAGATATTGGAACAGTTTTAATTATTGTTTTTCAAACTATTCACTGTGAAAACTACTGATGCGGTGCTATATTTGTGTTTGCCCCTGTTTTTGCCAACTAAGTGCTTTTCATTCCTGTTTAATTTCTGCTTTGTCAAGGCATCTGAAATTCTATTAGCCAAATAAAAGATTAGGTCTCTGAAAGAAAAAAGATTTGCAAACTAGATTAGCCATGCATAGCAATGCAGTACGTATGATTGCAACCAATGATATACTATACAATCTGTGCGATGGCAACTATCACAACATGGTCATAATATGCTGTTAGAAGTACATGAACAACCCCATACCATATCTAGTCTATGTTTCTCCATCTCCTGGTAGAGAAAGTAGTGAAGATTTTAAGGAATAGAAGAATGACATAAAATAAGTCAATTTAAAATGCTTTAATAATATTATAAGTACAAATTAAAGACCGATAATCTCCAAGATCCTAAAAGCTCAATCTGATGGGATAAGTTACAACATAATCAATATATTTTGGGAAAATAAAAAATAGAAAACACTAGGCAGTGCCTCAGGATAGAACACGTACCTGGTGCTTCAATATAAAGGCTTGCATTCTTCTCATCTCCTTCTCCTTTGAAGAATATTACTACTTTAAATAGGTATCACAGCACTTAGAAACCCACACTTACAAATTACATAATCTTAAATGCATATAAAATAGCTGATGTTTTCATCTTGATCAGCAGGATCCAGTTTCTTGTACAACAGACGATAATCACTACATGAAGACATTGCTTTCACTAGCAAACAGTATACTGCAGTGAAAACAAGTCAAGGTGGAAATATAAAGGCAAACAACATTAAGGTGTAGTGGGAACATTTACAGAACTCACCAAGGGAAGACATTTTTTTTTTACAGTGAAACTGGAAGAAACAGAAGCTCAAACAAGCTGGTTCTTCAAGATGAAATTCCTTACCTTGTTTCGTTTCTCTGCTTCCACAATTTTAGCATTAGCAGCTGCTTCCTTTTTCTTTCTTTTTGCCTGTTCATGTAAAATAGGTCTTGTACTCAACACAACAGAGGTATTTAACACATGAATTAAAAACACATTAAGCAAGTACAATTCACCCATATACTGCATTGACACTAACCTTGTTCATAGTGGCTTGCCAAGCAAGACAACTAAATTCTGATTGAGGAATTTCAAGTACCAATGGTACCAACTGATTCATTATAAAATGCTGCAATTTCTTATCCTCCATCATGGTCAGAGGAGATTTTTATATTCAAAGCTACCATTGCAAAGGCATATTAGTCACATGTACTTACCAGTTTTAACTGAAAGTAAGACAAAATCATTATCTAGTTCAGCCATTGCTTTGTTTTTTGTCGTTTTGCTTGTTTTTATTTTTTTTAATCCTATTAAAAGGAGAAAGGAAGTGTTTTAAAAGGTTTCAGCTAAAACTTTCAGGACCTACCTCTAGAATTTGCTGTGCACGGAGTTCTTTCTCCATACGATTTTGCTGAATGCGCTTGATCTTCTCCTGGTAAAAGGATGAGGGCAAGATCAAATAATTTAACTGTTAAGTCATGCATGTTATAGAGTGGTGGGGGTAAGTGGGATGAGAGACAAAGAATTGCATTAAGTCTATGCAGATGAGGATGGTGCAGAATTTTTCAGAACAGCAATGTCCTTGTAGAATTTTAACATCATTCCATCGAGGTGAAAATATTTTTGGAACATAAACTCTGTGTAGATAGGCAGCTGCATATAATTGTGGATCTAAAGAAATCGCCGCACTTGTTGTTTAAGAATCTTCATCTGCTCCTTCTTTTTCCTCCTCTCCTCAGCAGCCATTAGTGCTGGAAAACATGAACAAAGCAGGTTTAAACAGAGCACTCACTTTTGAGAAGCATCAGAAATACCTTCTTATTTCTCTCGACTGTTTGATTAACATCTGTACAATTATGAGGTTTTGTTCCAGTTTGTTTAGAGCCACATCAAGTATGCTTGATATCCTCCTGATCAAATTCTTATCTAAAATGATATGAGTTTAATTTTTTAATCTTACTGCCAAACTGCAGAGAGGAGGATTATAACAGTACAATCTTGCTCTTTTGGGTTCTTTCTTTCTTTCTTTCTTTTTTTTTTTTTTGCTAGGAGTTTTTTTTTTTCCTTTTTGTACAACTTGATAAACCCCTTGAGCCCCTTTGCCACGATGGCAGATGTAGGCTAATAATTCCAATAAACGTATAATCTTGATTATGAGAGTGAAGACTGTTTTTACCTTGTTGCCTCTTTGCCTCCTTGGCAGCCTGGGCTATGGCCTGCTTCTCAAGTTTGATCATCATTTTGATTTGTGCTGCCTGTCTAGCAATTTCTGCAACCGAATGAAAAGTTACTGAAGTAAAATGCCAAGCCACCCCAATATGATTAGAGAATGCCTTTATAGAAGTGACTTCCATCTTTACAGACAGCTTTAAGCCTCTGTTTTGTGTCAAAACTGTTTTCCTACAGATTTTTAATGTATGAACGTACCTTGAGCTTTCAGTTTACGGAGCAACTTAGCATCTCTTAAGTTTGCTTCACCAGTCTTTAAGGTGTCAGACTTTGTTCCACGGCTGCGTCTCCCATCCATTGCTATAATAATGGCAGCAATCTCTTCTTCAGTCAACATGACCCATTTTAAACCCTTTGAATTAAGAAAGGAGAAGAGAAACTATCAAATCAAAATACGATTCAAACTGAATGCCGTCTGATCGCTTTCATTTAGGCTTTCACTTTATTAGAAACTACTTAAAGCCCTTTTAAAGCTCAGAATGTGGTTTATTTTTGTTTTCTCACATTTGACAGTGGACAGACACTCAAGCAAAACTTGATAAGCAAAACCTGAAATTTTTCTCTAAACCAATGTCCATTCCCTGACTTCTTACATATTTGCAAAAGAGCAAAAAGACACTTACATTTGTTGTTTGGGAAGTACACAAACAATAATAGAATGAAAACCTGTTTTTTGTCATTTCATTCAGTGATTAAATAACAATTTTCTAGAACTGTTGTAACATCTTTATTTTTGGAAACAACATTGTGAATGATTTAAAGATAAAAAAGGAATTGATAAGGCACTCTTAGGCAATGGGAGATACTTCCAATAAAAAACAAAAACAAATAGAAACATTTACCTCTGTGCCTTCTCTAGCTTCATAGAAGTCACCGACTTTAATTTTTGTGCTAAAGCTGAAGTTATCTCGTGAAAGGTCAGTTATCCCATTCCTGAGCAAGTACTGAAGAAAAAGTAACAATGCATATGAATATAGAATACCGCAAGAACTTCCAAACACATGAACTTGTCAGTAATTCTTCATGCCTGAGTTTCAATACTTTCTGAATAAAGAGTGAACAAGTATGACAGTTTGCGTTTAGAAAATTGAGTAATAACCTTAATTATATCTGGATATTGACGCAACTTTTTTCCACAAGGGGCAAAGTAGGACACCGCTCCTTGAAGACGACCTGCCACTGTCTTGATGTGTGTCTCCCTCTGCCATCTGCAATTGTAAAAAATGATGTTAATATGAAAAGGGGCACCTCAGCATCATCTGTAAAAAATAAATAACAAAAAAACACAGGATACAAGATATAATCACCAAATGTCTTCACTGATAAAACATTAATGTATTTGCACTTCATTATGTTTACTGCCGAGTCTCAATCTCACATTACATATTGCTGACATTCTACCCAGTAGAAGCAAGATGGGTAACCCTATAAACTCCCTGAATTCCAGTTAAATAGATAGCTCATTGAATGCTATTCTAAGGGGGCAGGGGCTGCAATCGTCTTGTAGCTTTGGTTTCCTCTAAAACTGCAGATGAAAAACATCCTTAGAAGATAAAAGACATCCTGATCTGAGACCGCATAAGTTGTTGGGAGGGAGCTGCTAATGTTACATCCCTGTGAGGCTGGATGCAATTAACCCCTTGTGTCTGAAGTCATTGGCCTCTGGTCATTTCCTGTGCCCTATAAGCTACCGATAAAGTTTGGGGGTTTTACAGGTCACTAAATGGATGAAAAGATATTTACCGAGCTCAACTCCTGCTCCTACATGTTGCACACAAACAAGCAGGATTTACTTAGGTCAGCTGGTCTGGTATGACTGTGAGTTACGCTTAGTTTCATATTTAAAAGTAAAGGCTCACCGACTGTCAGACTTACAGACCTTGCAGTCAGACAGGTTTCCATCATATTTGCTGAAAAGATGATTGTTTCCTTATTTTTACTGTTGACACCAAATGTGTCAGCAATGACTTCTTAATGAATTCTGAAATGAAGGTCTCTTGTTCTTAGCAAACAATTATTTGTTACCCCTTTTGAGCTAGCAAATTATCTTTCTGCATAGGTCACTTATCTGCTTTCTGAACCGACATTTTACAGTAGCAGCAAATGCATTAACACCAATCATACGGTAAGAGTGATAGCAAAATGGTTAGACATTCTCAATGTTGGGTCTGTTTTTAAATGGAGTCCATGAACAGCATCTTACCCAAGCTCTAGCGGTAACTGCAGAATTTTCTCATCTGTCACTCTTCTTCTTTTCCCTGAGACTAGAAAGGGGGAAAAAAAAATACTTTACACACCATCAGTAAAGTTCAGAGTAATTGTAGAAATTTGTTAAGAGTTGTGTTACTACACAGAATAAGTGCAGCTAATATAAGGCGATCCGGTCACAACTTGTGTTTTAAATGACAACATATGGTCTCTGCAATCAAATATTACAGGACATAGAAAGATGAAACATAAGTATTGTTGATTTCCTACAGTTTCTTTGCATCTAACTAGAGCAATTAAAAGAATATTGCTGGAAAAAAAAAAAAAAAATTTAAAAAAAAATGTTTTAATTGACCCCTTACTCCGAAGATGTAAAATGTGAAGCATGGAAGGAATACTTCCTTTATAGAGAATATAAATTGATCAGTAATTCAATCAGGATCAAATATTTCAAAAGCATAAAGTATGTGCCAATGTTAAAAACAACAGCGGCCAAAGATGAACAAAACAGTGACAAAGCATTTCATTCAAATTGCTAATTTTACTTTGGATAAATTGGAAATGTAACCATTGTGTCGTCCATGTTTTCATACAAGAAATGTATGATTTTTCACTGATGGACAGTCTGAGTGAAGTTGGATTTTATCGAAGAGAGGATAAAAGCCTGGGCAACCAAGAGGGAAAAATCTATACCAAGCTGACTTTGGACATGACCTCCCACCCTAACAGTATGGTGGCAAATATGACCCTATTCACATTTTCACAAAATTACTTTCGGTTCAAACTGAGGATTTGTGCTTTGCTCTCGGCTACACTCAATTTTAGAGGCAACTGACACTTCGAACAATTTTCTGCAGTTGATAAAGCAGCGAGATGTGGATGTATTATACACTGTAGAAGCAAAGCTGCAATCATAAGTGGTTACCTGCGAGGGTTTCAAATGTTATGGTTTTAGATGGCATGCTGTGGCTTGTAGATGTCCCTGAATTGGTCACTGTGTTGGCAGGAGGTAGAGAAGCATGCAGAGACTGCGACTGTTGGCTATTCAGGGAAGAGCTTGCAGAGAGGCTCAGCGAGGACTTGAAAGAAGGCAAAGATTCTTTGCAATTTTTCAGAGGTGTCGCATCGACATCCCTTTTCAGCTCTGTTATGCCACATTCCATTATGTCTCCCTCTGAGTCTTCGGTATCAGTCCCAAAATTGCTCTCCGATTCTGCCCAGGATTGAAGTATGATAAAGACAGAAGGAGAGCTTAACTGTGACCCTAAAGTTACATTTCACCAATCTGCATAAATTCAAGGAGAAACTTCATTTCAAAATTCAACTAACTGTACTTGGTCACCAATGACAGTATGTTATAATCTAACCTGAACGGCTGCTTGTAAAATCTTCATCCTGAATATTATCTTCATCTTCTCCTAAAGAGTCATCTGACACCTTGCTTTGTATATTAGATTCCATGCTTCTGTCCAACAGTTGACTTGGACTAGATGAGCTGACTTTCACAAGGCTTTTTTTTTTGTTGACAGACATATGAGTCTTCCCCATCCTATGAAGAAGGCTCATTGCTGGAGAAGATTTAAGATCTGGCTCCTTGAAACTGGTGCTCAAGTTGACTGGTTTAGAGTTAGTACGACCGGGGGTCAGGAATAGTTTGCGACTTTGGCCGCGGGGCTTTGTAACAAGTGCCAAGGGGGCATCCTGAACTGCACTATGGATGGCTCTATTTTGGTGATGGCTGAAAACAAGACTGGCGTCATTTTTGTGTTGGAAAGACTGCAAATGACTGCTCAGCATATTCGATGTACATCTGGGCGGTATTGGCAAAGAGGAGGAAGTTGACATTTTGTGACTTTTAAACCAGTCCACTTCCTTAGGCTGCAGAGAGAAAGCATGCTTGAAGGCATCCTTGGAGTGGGAGGTCTACATGGCAATGACAAAGGAAAAAAAGCAGGTAATTACACAAGCTGTCAGTCACATTGAATCTGTTTGTGCTGTGAATTAAGGAGTTTTAGGTGCAATGAGGCACATGAACTATGAAAAGCAGGCTTTAGCATGTCAATAATGAGGAGAGTGGAGACATAATATTTTTAAATTGTTTGGCTTTATGAGACATACACTCATCTTCTATTCTCAGTTTGCTATTGTGTGGAAATCAAAAGCATATATCTAATGCCACAACCACTAATTTCAACCTGCTAGTGACCGAATGTGACCATTTTCTTCTGTCTAACAATGGCAATAACAGAGTTTCAAAAGATGCTATTTTCCTCATAATATGCAGTCATAAACAGTGCTGAGCTGTGTGTATTTTTTTGAACATTACATGCATCTATGGTTTTATTCCTGTACTGCATGCATAGTAATGCCCTGATAATGGAGCGAAGGTAGTAATTGTGTATTGTGTAGGAAATCCTATCTATTTTGAGTCAAAAAATTGATACTTCAAAACAGAGCTTAGTCTTGAAGCAAAAAAAAAAAAGTGATGTAAATAAATAAGTAACTCACCTGTCTCAAATTAAAATCAGAATTGTTCATGTGAAAGAGGCTTTCATTTCGGGGGGTTTCGTTGCTGTTTAGGCGGGGAAAATTTTGTGTATGTTTTGGAGAGGGCATCAAAGGTTTTGGTTTCGGTGGGGAAATCAGTGAGACTAAGGTAGAAGAGAGGGGAGAGGAGGTTTTTGGTGAGGATACAGGCGAGGGCATTACACAAACAGATCCAGGCCTTGAAAGGGGGCAGAGAGCATGAGGTTTGGGAGGGGTCAATGCAGACATAAATTTTGTTGTGGATGAATAGGAGAAGTGCTTTGGCGAAGTGGAAGGAAGCAATAGTTTAGGTGAGCCGGAGAAGGAAATTAAGTTAGGTGATGATATGGAGTGTAAGGGAAAGGTCTCTGTGGGGCTGTTTCCTGCTGCCAGTGTGGTGGTGTGGATCACACTAATATGCTGCTTTCCTTCCTCCTCCACACTCTTTCGCCTCTGGAGAGACATTGCTGAAGACTGGGACAGGCCAGCAGGATGAGAAGAGGGCTGGAGGCAGTGCAAAGAAGGCAGGGGAACACTGTCATCCTGCTGCTGAACACTCGGATTCTCTAAAGTGGTCTTTCGATCAGTGGAGCAAGGCCTCATCTTCTTCCTCACAGAAGTGCTCTGTGTCAGCAGCTGAGCAGTAAGATAACAGAGACAGCATGTCGTGTTAGTTCCTGCAGAGAGAACCTCACAGTGTCAGCTCTACAATGGCAATTTTAATCACACAAAAACCTTGCATCATTTAAAACAAAGGCATTTCAATGTTCTTTATTCAATCTGTGTGCGTGTGGATAGATGTGCAGTATAAAAATAGTTTGAAAGTGCAAATTAAAGAAAGGAATTATCTCCTTTCAGTGTTGTAAAATTTTATCTGCGAGATACAGGTATATTGTCAATAGTTGTCTTGAATACCAAAAACATACCAAAAAAAAAAAAAAAAAAAAAAAAAAAAAAAAAAAACAACAAATGTAACTACATTACAGTGGCTTTTTTTTTTACCTCATACCACCTTCTTTACTTCAA
>CAAKHD010003531.1:97257-121586 GCA_901007705.1 Fistularia tabacaria
TTATATATATTAAAATTATTTTGAATACACACACACACACACACACACACACACACACACACACACACACACACACACACACACACACACACACACACACACACACACACACACACACACACACACACACACACACACACATATATATTTACATATATGTGTATTTGACAATGTTACCTAGATACACTGCAATTATCTTATGTAATGACATTGAAGCATATATTGAAAGTACAGTATCCCAAGGTTCTCGTGACATTTATATCTTGGGTTTTCACAGCTCTTTAATGAGCAAATGGCGTTATTAAAGCTTTGATTTATGAAAAAAGGAGTGAAGTAGGGTCATTCCATGCACACTAGAAAATGGAATCTTCAGCCGCTTAGGAATAATTTTAATTCTCCTTCCCTAACATTTCCATTAAAATTAACAGATGGCGTCACAGCAATATACACCTTTTTTCCCCTCAATCATAGCACACTTGTTCTGTCCAATCACACTGGAGATTCTTTACCCTTTTATGACACATTGCCTGGATTTTCCACACCGAATGCTACTGAAATCCCTGTGATCACAAAAGCCAACATGGATTCCAATTTTAACACACACTTCCAGATTGCATTTTATAGCCTGCCTTTGTTAGAGTGTGTACATTAAAATTTCGAGATCTCCTGGGTGATTCTCATCTGCAAGGGAAACAGGAGCATCTGATTAATGTGAGGAGACAAAGCTGCCCTCTGAATATCAAATATCATTCCTAGCAGAAACCACACTGATTACATGATGACATGAAAGCGACCGCACTTCACTTGAAAGGCTGCGGCGTCCTGCAATAGTGTGAGTGGGAGTTTGTGTAGAACAAAGAAAAAAGGTGATTTCATATTTATAATGCAATAGTTACAAGACTATCTCTTTTCTTTGAGACCTTGCTTACTCATCAGGCAAGCAATTTAAATTTCAATGGCAGAGCCCGGCAGCTATGAAAGAGCCTGATATAATCGGGACATGGACATTGTTATGGAAGTGAACCAATCTAAATTTTTACTGTTCATTTGTTTAATTTGTTACCAACACAACTTCATGGGTCATTATTTTTTGGTAAAAATAATAATAAATAAGATAATAAATAGCAAAACAATGTTGTTGCCATAAAAAAATATGAATTGAATTAGACATGATTTTGAGAATTTCATTATCCAAACTAAATTGCTTGAACAAAGGGCAGTTTTGTCCATCCCCTTTTAATACAGTAACTAAATGGCATTTTACAGTCAAATAAGAATTAATTTAAAGTAAATAAAAAAGGTGACCTGTACTCCTGAGTCTATAACATATATATGTGTATATACATATATATATGAACAGTTTTGAGCTGGACAACAGAGAGAAATTTGAGAGAAAAAAATATTTCAATTTACCCTAAAAAGGCAATGTATATACAACAAGATAATACCATAAGCCCAAATTATACAGTAATTACCTGCCCAAAACGTCGTCTTTGATGTGCTAAAAACCCCACAGATTTCTTCAGAGAAAGTGATAGATTATGGGAGAGCTCAGTGTGACAAAAACCGTATGTCCTTCACGGCAGTTAGTAAAGTTTGCATCTGGATCACGTTCATGAAGAGTCAAATGGCTTTTAAATGTCCCACTTGTTCTGCAAAGGCTGACATCCATCATCAATATGTTGAGATTCTACCCACTGCTTCACTGCACTGTCAGCAGCAAGTATTATCCATACCCTAGTATTTTTTAATGAGACAGATACTGGGACAAAGAAAGACAAAGGGAGGAAACTATTTTCATAAATCTTCCAGCAAGGTGCTATTAATCTGTTGTTAGCTTTATAAACAGAAGCTGACAAAAAAAAAGACTAGCTTCCAAATAGGACTAGCTTTGAATACAGATGCGGGGCTTGACATAAATGTACCCATAACAGCGACTGTGCATCTGTTCATACCTTAATATGCAGCCGGTGCCAAGTAATTGCAGATTTTCTACAGGAAAGAAAGCTGAAAATAAATGGCATACTTGTTCAACCACACAGACCAGTTTTAAATGATCTACTGTATTATTATTGCATTATATTATAAGTCCATATGACATACATTCTTACCACAATTATTTCACACTTCATCCTTTAACCATGTTTATAGTTCACAATTTTACACACATGTTCTCAAGGCTTTCCCATCTTTGTGTCAGAAACATTCAGGTAAAACCCAATGAACAATGTCTTGCACAGAAATGTAGTCGTGGCAATGTCGATTCTCGTGGTGGACATTACTCACCGGAAAGTATATTGACTTCTATAGGTTGAGGTAATCCACAACAAAGAAAACAGGGAACCTAACGAGGTTTGTAACCATTTTCTCCTTGCCGTCAATGTCTGCACAGATATAGTTTGGATATGGAGCCTTCCCTCCCTCCTCATCTCTCTTAGTCTAAGAGCATAGCATAAATCACATAGCAACCGTAATGGCAAGTGGGACTGCAGCATGCCAAAGGAGGTGATAAAATACATCCCAAGTGTCGCTTTCAAGGCTTTTGTCACACAGTGTCCATATGTCCACTGCTTTATTGAGGCAGACAATAAGTTACACTCACGCACCTGAATCCACAATGAATGTCCCGGATGAAGGTCACAAAACATATGAAAAAGTAATACAAGTAAGTAAACAATAAAAGTAAGTAAACAATCTGAAAATCTCCTTTCTGCCCCACTGTTTGTTAATAGGACGGCATGATTTCACACTAATGAGGAGAAGCATGGGGACGGTACTTGCGTAACAAATCCTTCAACAACAAAACAGAAAAGCCAACGACAAACAAGGACATTCAGAACGACTTTGTCCAGACTTACATTTATAGAAATGATCTTCTAACACCTGTAAGTTGACTACAGACTAACATCTGTCGAATAAAGACCGACATCTGTCTTTATTGTTGTGTTATCTGCTCATTTACGTTGTGATACCCCGCTAGCTGTAAGAGGACAGTGTGAGCAGATACACAGATGCATTCAAAGGCCCCTTGATGGAACATTTCTTGCCCACTAGCTGTTGATGAAAGTTGACAAGCATTGCAGTGAGTAACCTACATGTGACCAAGCCTGAAGGAAGAGAGGAAAGGTGCACACCATGAGGCCTTAATGTTTTCCTATACAAACTAAAACAAGACATCATGGAATGTGTAGTTTAAAAACATCACAGCTTAGACGTGATAAAACAGATTCATACAAGCAAAATAAATTGAGAATTCTGCATATATATTGAAATGTCATACCTTCCACTTAATGAAACAAGTTTTTATTGCAACAAGGAAAATGGAGAGCCACCCTAATTCCTTTTTAAGTGAACAGAGCTAAGATGTTTTTTCCCCAACAAAAAAAAATAATACTGTTGATATTGTAGAACCCCTTCAGAGGAATATGCATTTTCGATTTTCAATACAGACTAATTATAATTTGGCTAGATGAAAAGACAAATTTATCCTTAAAAGAGAAACACGACAGTAATTCATATGTTGTCTAAATATTGGCAAATATCAGTGAATAATTTGACTCTACAATTGAAAGGCACAACTATACATTTTTAAAAAGCACCTGATAATCCAATCAGTTCTTTGTGAACAATGAGGCAATAAAAACACAATATTCATTTCACAGCAGGAAGACAGCCAGCACACATCAATGTTATCTGTTTTTAAAATCAACCATCAGCAACGTACATGACATTGATGAATCAGTATCATTTGCTTCTTACGGATTTTGTGCCTGTACCTTCCTCTTGGACTTTCTTGTAAATAAATTTGTTCAAATTAAAGAGCAGATGCAAATTAAATTTGTATCCTGTGCCGTGTGTGTCACTGTGGCAAAACTGTATCAATTTTAAAAAATGCCAAATGTCATCGAAACCCTTATAAAATGTAGACGTCGTGCATTTTAAATCATTGTTACAAAGCTTTTGTCCATATAAACAAAAATATGTACTACTTTTATTCTTAGGGCTGTATTTAACTAAAGTTTGCATATGTAAGTATAGAGAATAGCAGATAAAACCTTTTCCTAGTAGTGCATTTCAGATTAATATTACTCGGTCTTTAAAAGTAGATCCTTTAGTATTTTGGGAATCCATACATGTGAGGGTTTTGAATACTTCTAATACAATGGAAGGGTATTGGTCTTGGCGAGGTTCTATATTCTCAGTGTGCATTTATGCCTTCTTGTGTTTTCAAGGTAAAATATTGTTTTGCTCTCTTAAATATCTTCCCGATTACACAGTAGCATTACAATCCAGTTACATCATTATACATGCATTTTTTCCTATTCAAAATAGCATGTAACTTTGGTTCTGCTGATTTACTAAATAATGTGGACTGGGATAATTGATTAGGGGGATCTCTGAACAGCAGAGGGTCAGAGCCTGCCAGCAGAGCTGATAGGTAGAGTGGCACAAACATTACAGGGCTGACATTCTTTATCCCTGACAAAGACTCCATTCCACACTGAGCCATTCACTGCATCCAAATGGGACTGTCATTTTCCAAAAATTCCACAACTCAAATATCACCTTAGGGTTCCTTCGACTCCAGTCTGATTACTGACACAACTGATTCTCTTGTACTGAGCCTGCGGGCTGCAAAAACCAAAAAGCTTTCACGCAGGTTACATGATTCTCAGAGGCACCGCACAACATGAAGTATTAGTGTTCATTCAAGATGATTGTAAAAGAGGCATCTGGTCACGTGAGTAACTTAGAAGATGTTTTCTTCTTCTTTCTTCTTTTCCTTTCGGCTTTTCCCTTTCAGGGGTCGCCACAGCGAATCAACCTCCTCCATCTAACCCTATTCTCTGGATCCTCCTCTCTCACACACTCATATCTTCTCTCACTACGTCCATAAATCTTCTCTTCGATCTTCCTCTAGACCTTCTGCCTGGCATCTCCCATTACAGCATCCGTCTACTAATATAGTCCCTATTCCTCCTCTGTACATGACCAAACCATCTCAGTCTGGCTTCTCTGACCTTCTCGCCAAAACATTCTCTGCTACCTCCAGCTCTGCCTCCTGTCTTTTGTTCAGTGCCATTGTCTCCAAACCATACAGCATCACTGGTCTCACCACTGTTTTGTAAACCTTTCCTTTCATTCTAGATGAAATTCTTCTATCACAAAGAACCCCTGAAACTTATCTCCACCCATTCCAACCTGCTTGAACCCGTTTCTTAACCTCTTTACCACACTCTCCGTTGCCCTGGACCGTTGACCCTAAGTACCTGAAATCCTCCAACTTCTTGATCTCCACTCCCTGTAGCCTCACTGTTCCATCCGGGTTCCTCTCATTTACACACATATATTCTGTCTTGGTGCGACTAAGCTTCATTCCTCTCCTTTCCAGAGCAAACCTCCGTCTCTCAAGATTTTCCTCAACCTGTTCCCTGCTCTCACGATAGATCACAATATCATCTGCAAACATCATGGTCCATGGAGATTCCTGTCTAACCTCATCTGTCAAGCCTGTCCATCACCCCTGCAAACAGGAAGGAGCTCAGAGCCGATCCCTGATGAAGTCCCAACCCCACCTTGAACTTCTGTTTCACCTACAGCACACTTGACCACTGTCTCACAACCAGCATACATGTCCTTGACCAGTCTAACATACTTCTCTGTTACTCCAGACTTCCTCATACAATACCAGAGTTCTTCTCTCGGTACCCTGTGGTATGCTTTTTCTAGGGTCTACAAAAGCACAATGCAGTTCCCTCTAACCTTCTCTGTACTTATCTATTAGCATTCTCAAAGCGAATACTGCATCTGTAGTACTCTTTCTAGGCATGAAGCCATACTGCTGCTCAAAAATATGTTTTAATAAAAGGAAATCAAAAGTGTGTGTCCATATCATTTTTATCATGGATTTTATCATGGATTTCAAAAACGAGACAGAAAGGTCGAGAGAACAAAAATCAAACTACTGACTGTATGAGTAACTACTATATGTGTGTTGGTGCAAATGTGTTTTGACACACCGGAAGGTGAAATCACCATTTATCACTCATAAGCAAAATATTGATTCATATTGATTTACAATCCTAATACAGGATTGTAAACGTAAACTATGCGTCAAATTTTGGCAGCAAGAAAAATGTATAATTAGGGGATGAATGCAAGATGAATGCAACCAAACTGAATCCGGTTCATGTGGCCTACTTCAACATAGCCAGTCAAAAAGTAGACTTTTTAGAGCATGAATTAGTTGTGAATTGCTCCCTGCTGCTTAACTACAGATAACATTAAACTATTTGGTTTTAATTTGGCAGATATTCTGAAAATCTCATTTAAAACCTGTGATAAATTAGGAAAACGCTGATATTGACATTTTGCTTTCACCTTCTCATTTTTCTTTTGCTTTTTGAGTTTGAGGCCAAAATACTATCTACCTTATCTGTTCACTGTCTGGGGAAAAATAGCTATAAAAACACCTCAGGAATGAACACCTTGATAATGAGACATGTAATGCTGAGAAACAAAAATTTGCAAGGAAACAAATTAGCAGTGAAACATTTCCCAGTCAGATAACAATCACCCTTTCTTCTACACCCCTGTTCTCTGAGGGCATCAGTTTTACATTTGAGGTCAATAAAGCTACATCAACATAAAGCAGAAAAGGGGAGCAAGCCAAAGTAAATTTCAAATCAAAGCCAAACAATGGTTCCAGCCCCAACATTGCACTGATCTTAGTGAGCCAAACAGCCAAATGGGAATATATTGAGTAGCTAGATAACTTACTGTGCAAGAAAGACTATCTTCAGTTCTGGAATATCAGTGCTGCACCTGAAAAACAAGCCATCTGTCACAAACTGCTCAATTTTATCACTTAATCTAACTTTCATTGTGTCCCTATTGCTTTAGAAAACACATGCAAGGAATCCAAACCAGCCCTGACATCGCTTGAAATCAATGTTGGTTTCAGTCAGTGAAAGAACTAAATATCAGTCATTGAAGCTGTTTATGTTGTAATGTACTTCTCTCTTGTTTGATTACACTTTAAATGTTTTCCAGTTATGTGTGCTTTATGTATTGTGTTAAAACATTAAACGCAGTTTTGTTTTCGGTAACAGGCAATCAAGTAAGACCTAGTAAAACCAATATTTTTACTCCACAGGTATCAACTCATTCATTAGTGTTGCTACATTTCAATAAAAGACTAATTTCACATTTCACTGCTCTGTGCAACTAGCTTTTGTTGAAATGTCTGGACAGTCTATCAAAACTCCATAGTTTACGAAATGAATACTTAAAGGATGTATCTATCATCTGAAATTTTTACAGTTAGTAGAGACACAGTTAAATATGCTTTAACAAGTCATGAATGAGTAGAAACTGATATTTGTGGCTTTTTTTAGGTGAATCTCCTCTTACCTTACTTGAGATTTAATTTTCATAAAAATAGATAGACAACTGGAAAACATGAAACCTTTCAACAAATATGTCATGAAGTCATTAAAAAAATTCCTGTTACAGAGCACAATATTTTGTTATCATTGATAATTCCTCATTGTCATAATCGTTGGAGGCCAAACCTGCAACCGAATATAGACTTCAATTACTTGCCGAGCTATGGGCTATGTCATCAACCTGGAGAAGCAACGCAAACAATACTCCAGTAGATTTATGGGCATATTGTTATGAGGTACCTATTGGAAATGAACTCTTGCAGGAATCATTTCAGGACAATCCACCACAGCCTTATTGAGGATCATTTTAACCCAATCAGGTAAACCATTGCAGAGTAATACTTTAATAAGGCATTAGCTCAGACTTTGGCTAAAACATTCACAGCATTTCTATTGAACAATAATTTGCAAAGTGTTATATTTTGAATGAATTAATATGTAAAATTTTATTTACATTCTTTCTCATCTTTGAACATGTTTGGAAAACTTCTTCTGTACTTCTGTGTGGCAACGTGAAAATCCAGAGCTCTGTTTCAATCACTTGTATAAATATAATTTTGTTCTCTGCAGTCTCATATTTTAAGATCAATTAAAGTAAATTAGATAACAAATACTTTATATGATGTGTAGATATTTCATTCTTGATTGTTCTAATATCTGATTTGAAAGATAGGGCTACAATATTCTTGACTGCAGGTAAGAATGCATTTACATTATGATGACAATTTTCAGAATGCATTTCCTAAGAGTCTCTAGGTAGACCAAACTAGAAAGGAAAGATTAATGATCTAAAATTGGCAGCAGCAGCAGCAGCAGCAGCACACCTTGCACAGTAAAATTGTTTGTGGCAGTACTAACCAGATTTTAAATTCATGAGGATCAATAGAGAGGGAGCTGCGGAGCCCCGCTGTTTGAGAGTGGAAAGTCGCGATGGCTCAACAAATAACTGACTTATCTGACCACAGCTTTCTTGACAATCCTATAGCAAAAAATTCCAAAACACACTAAAAAGCCAAGCAAAACAGATCACAGTGCTTGTATTTGTCACATTAGCCCCATTAATGATTATGTAATCTCAGAAAAACATTTACAAAAATAAAGCACTGTGACAAGCCTCACCAACTGAAGAGAAAATAGACCAGAATGATGAGTGAAAAAGAATAATCTCCCTGACATATTCCTAATAATCCACCTCCCTCATGCTGCTCCCCCAGAGCTCGCCCAATCATAAAGTGTCAACACTGACCTACAAAAAGGGAGTCTCGTCAAGCCTCACATGTTTAAAAACATCAATCATTGCAAGACAATGGGGGCACATTGAATTATGCAGTATTAACCTTCAGGCCGGGGCTTACATATTAGGACCATAGATTTATTTATGCTTGTGTAAAGAGCCTTTGCACTGTTTCTTAAATCAAGCTCACTGCAAAATTGATGATCCTGCTCATCCCACAGCAGGGATCCTGCATTACTGACTGAGTGCAAGTTTGCAGAAAAAGAAGAGACATGCAATTATCAGTATTTCCATCTAAAGGGGTTCAAGAAAGCCTTGATGATGATGCACTGAAAACATTACTTTTGAACACAAATGACAGATTCCTTCCTCTTGAAATGAACCATTTTAGGATAGGATTTCTAGAGAAACCATAGAAGTACAAGTTATTTGTACCCACAAAGACCTAAAGGGCCCTTTTGGAGCAAAAAGGCAAAGAAACACTTGCAAACTCTGAGGACTGTGAATGTGCAATCCATCCTAGAGAAAATACAGGTAGGTCTTGATGACTACAATGCTGTCGAGTTGCCTAGGCACCATGTGGTGGGATTTGCAGTTGACAGTTCCTTTGACATCGTGGACTACATTTCAGTCTTTGTATGCTTAAACAACAAAACCTTGTGATTTTTATAAACTACAATTAGTCTTAAATTACAATTTTATAAATCACAATCCTTATTTGTTGTGATTTCTCAATGTAGAACTTCATTTACAGTTCCTGTAAAGAGCACTTCAAAGGAAATGTGTACATTTCTTCACTTGTTTTGATTTATTAGCGGTTGATGGATTTATGGATAACGCGTCAAACTGTTATCTATTAAACCTCAAAGCTAACGCTCACGTGTAACTGAGTATCAAATCATTTTATTGCCTTTTCACAAAGACTGCGAAAAGCATAAAATTCTACAACCAAAATGCATATATTACTTTGATGGTTATAAGCAATTTCTCCCAACAGCACATAAGACCTTTGGTTGATTTTTTTTTCTTCTCAAAGCAAATTGGAACATTAGGATTTTTGGTCATCTGCAACTATGTAGCTTAAGAACTAAATGTGTCTCAGTGTGAAATCGTAAACTACAATACAATCTTTTTTTCTGGACGGTTTTAAAGCCGTTGGCATCCAAAGAGTTTAATTTTGATATTGTCACACTGCTGCTGTCAGTCAAGGTGTGGTTCTTTCACCCCACTTTGGCTTCCACACAGCTTTAAAAAAAAAAAAAACTATCTTGATATCAAATGCTGCCCATTTGATCACTTCAATGTCACTTTGTACGCTTCTTCATTTCCAGTAATGCCAGTAAGTGCAAGAACTCATAAGGACCCACCTGAGAGACCACTCAAGATGGAAAGCAGTACCGAGTAGACCTCGTTGGCCCCTTGGATGTTCTCAACTTGTAAATATTGACATTGAGTTACCACAGATGGATATGATGTTGAAAGCCTGTTCCCTGCATTCTAATGCATCCGTATGGCAAGTAACTGCACGCACATTTCAATGATGAGGTGTTCCTTTGCCAAATGCCTCTTAGAGCAAGAAACAACAACCGCCGCCACTGTGGTCTCTATTTGAGGATCCTTTGATCCATCAGCAAAGATCTGTGAGCTGTCTTTGTACTGCTCTTCATCTATGAGGTTTTACACCAGTTGACATCCATCACTTTATACTCTTGACTTCAACTGAATTTGTACTTTAATCTTAGAATTCTGAGATTAAAGATGTAAATCCAGCAGTATCTTCAAATGCCGATGTCAGAATTCTGACTTTGATCACAGAATTTTTCTTTTGGGCCCTAAACCTCTAACGTTAGGAAAGAGAGACATGAGACAGGACAACGATAAACAAAAACAATCTCAACTGACACTCGGACACACTGATGTCAAAGCCCAGGATTATTGGCCCACAAGTAGACACAGCACGAATGTTTAAAAAATAGATTACTTTTTCAATTTCAATCACTGTATTGAGAATTGTCAAGAGAAATGATGCATGAGAGTCATACATTGCTTGCTATGGGAAAGCTAAATTGTTGCATGAGATTTGCAACATATACTCAAGTTTTTTTGGCGGGGATTTATCAACACTCTGGTTAAGAACTGGTTAAGCTTTTAAATAGTAAGTTTTTAAATAAAAAAAAAAATGTGGTAGGAAGAAAAGGAAACATTTCTTGTACTTTTATAATACTGTTTTACCATTTGGATGTATGCTCTTTGTTTTTCTAGGGAGGACAATCACTTCTCAAGGACACACACTAGTTCATTACCATCAATTATATCAATCTAGGACAAATTTCTTCTTCTCTGCAGCACCAAAAATCATAAGTGACCTCAATACAATTTATCTCAGCAAAATTAGCCCCCTGTTGCATCACTTGATACGTCTCCTGAATCATAAGTGTGGCTGATGCTCTCTGAACCTTTCAAGGTGACTAATAGGAGCTAATTTCCAGAAAAAGAAAGGGCTCTTTACCATGTCTTAATTGTCCTTGGCCTTCACAAAAAAAAAACAATTTAATGTGCCAGAGAAGGACAAGCAATGAATATCTTAATGCACTATACCAAAACTTAGAGACACTGGAGTAGAAAAGGACCCATGATTAGTTGCTTACATCGCATTTGATTTTCAAATCTAAATTACTGCCTTACTAAACTTAAAAGAAAAAAGGCTGTTACTCTGCATTTTATACAACATTTGCTGTTGTGTCAATCTGTGTGCATGCACAGGCATCAAATGACCTGACGGAGGTGCAGTATATAATTCAAAGGAATTTTATAATAGAATTCCTCTAATTTAGCAAAAGCTGAGCCAGCACAAAAAAAAACCACGCTGCAGCGTGGAGAATAAAGGCCATGTTGAAATACCACTGACACTGCTGTAGTGTTAACAGTGCAAAGATTTGCAAGTCAATCTACCACAATCTTTAACCACAGAGTTTCGAAAAATAGAAATAAAAAAAATAAAAAAAAACATACGAGAGACGATTAATACATTTGATCCAAGGGTGTGGAAGTGAGACTTTCAGTTCAACATAGGCTTATTTGTTTACTCACCTAAACCAGACATCCAACATCTCTAAATTCGTTGTGTGACTGGCTGTTTTTCTTTAAGATTTTTTTTCCCCCACACAACTTTGTACCAGAATGGCAAAAAAAAAAAAAAAAAAACAGCTTTAACTAAGATTCATCAAAATGGCGAATGCTTTTCTGCTAATATGAGAGGAGAAAAATGGAGGGTATTGTGATGATCTCAAAGGGGGTACATTTAGGCTCAGACCGCAGCTGCAGCATTCGCTGCGCTCTCCTAGAAAGAGGCGACAGAGAGACAGAGGGGGGGAAGACTGGAGGTCTGCCACGCTTCCCCATCGCCCATTCAGCGGGCGACGTGAATGAGGAACCCGCGCTGTGTCCTCATGATGAACAAGTGAAGGACGATTAACTTTCACACGGGGTGCAAAACACTCTGAGCAGGTCCTTAAAAAAAAACAAACAAAAAAAAAAAAAAAAACATTGCCACCTCACCACCACCTCACACACACAAACAAGAGAAACGTGCATTGTGGTGAAATCCCGAATTGTCGCGCAAACGCACGCAACGCGCGCACGCCCGCCGCCCAGCCGTTGGTCGGAGCAGCTGCTAAAAAAAAACACCATCATCATCAAAACGCAGCGGAACTGGGCGACGGGAGCAAACCTCAGTTACTCAAGTCAGTCGCCAACTTACAATTTCAACATTGTGTCCTGAGGAAACTTCTAACTGACCAACGGCCCATAAACGCTTGCGCGTTGTTTTGCCATGAACTTTTTCTTCTATTTCTTTTCCGTCGCTGTCTTTAACTCCCCGGGCGGCAGGTAATCGCTGCTGTGGCAGGTGTAGGGATGGATGCAACGGCCGCTCGGTTAGCAAACGATTGTTAGCCCGACTGTTAGCGACGGCGACTATAACCTTTTTTCATTTTTTGGTTTGTTTTGTTTACCATTCTTTCTTATCATTCCATAGACGCCAAAATATGGAACGTCCGTCGCTGAGACGAGACCGTACAGCGAGGGAAAAGACTCACCACACGGTCCCCAAATCTCGCCCGGTAAGGCGAAAGTTCACTTCCAGGGCTGCGAGGTGGAGCGGTGACCCGCCGGCGCCGCAGCTGGACGGAGGCGCTGGGTTTCCGGCGGCAGATTGAGGTGCTCGCGCCGCGCCGCTCCTCTCCGCTCCGCGCCGCTCCGATCAACTCGGCGCGCGTGACGTCACCCCGAGGCTCGCCACGGGAATAAGTTGACGCTGCGGACCGCCACAGTCAGCAGGAGGCAGCAGCAGCAGTGGCGGTGGTGTCATGCCACTTTGGCAAAGTACTAAATATGATGCACTTCTCCCTTGATTTGTCATACCATTCTTTTTTTTTTTTTTTTTTTCCATTCTGCTTGAGAAATTATATCCTGTTTTTACTTCCCCACTGACAGCTATAGAAACTTCTGAAATATCTGTGTACAAAACATCAGTGGACCATTTTAATATATGTTTTCACAACAACTCTTCTAAATACTTCAGCAGAATAAGTGGCCATTATTTCCTAAGAAAATGATCTGCGGCTGAATCTGTTGAAAGTAGATGTGAGATGCAGTTCCAAAGTGGCAGTATGAGCTGGTTTTAACAAGACATGCGTAATGTACATCTGCAGAAGAATCACCGACAAATCACTGTTTTTCTTCTGGGATCATCGGAAAAAGACAATGGTCAGTATTACATAATTATTTGTTCCCTCTGTATATTTTTGTGGGGAAAAGAAATAGTGTTTCAGTTTTCAACGGAAATACTGGGTCTCAATTGAAGCCGTGGTTCAGATCACATTACACATAAAGTATTGCAATTTGAAGAAAGGCTTGAATCGCAGGTATTTTTAAAAAAGAGAAAAGAAGATATCGAGAAAGCAAGTATGTTCGTCTGTACATCATCCCCTGTGCTCGTTTTATCATTCGTTTTTGTTTTTACTGCAACAGTCAACAGAGCTACTGACTGGACTTATAGGACCACGTACATAGAAGCATAAGGAATAAAAATGTTTAATGAACTTGTCAGTCAGCCGGCGACATGGTTGGGTGTTCAGATGTCTCGGACAATCTCTCTCAGAGAAGAGCATCGGAGGAGATCACAGCTACAAGAAGCCTTTCCGGAATGTACGCTTCCATGTTGTTAGAGCTAAATGTCAGCCTACCTCGGTCAATTGTGACATAATAAGTCACAGTCGTCGGCTGTAATGGAAGCAGTTTGCTGGGGGAAGGGCAAACAGCCTGTCCCCTTTAGAGGGATTTTTAAAGAGCCTTGATTAGAGAGTATAATGAGATACCAAAGACACAAAAAAGATCATCTCTCAAGAGACTGATGGAAAACAAATTAAGACAGTCCTTTTGTTTCTATCACTTCAATGAAAGCTCAGGAAATGCTTTAGGCACAGGAGTTCTCTCCGCTATCATTGATTTTTTTTTTTTTTTTTTTTTCTCCTTGACATATTTGAATAAACCAGATTTTAATCATGTCAGCACACAAAGCTCTGAACCTTTTTAAAACCCCAAACCCTCCAGCGGGGCATATGTGTTTGATTTAGAAAACAGTACGGTCCCTGGGCGAAAAATTGGGTAAATACATCTCATCCAGTTCAAATAGCACATTCTTGACGACAATTGCAAACATTGTATTGGGACTTGCTTTCCTATTTTCACAAAAATAAATTGATAAAGAAGGAAAGGATAAACTGTATTGTCTCTCCCTATGTCCCTTTCTCCTTTAAACTGTCATCTGTTTGCTGTGGAAAGAAAAAAAAAAAAGGACAATCTTTCTCTTGCCAGTAACTGGAGGAAATCAATAGTTACTTTGTAACAAAAAAAAAGACGTGACACAAAATGCTTCAGTTTTGAAAAGCTATGTTCAGACATTAAGGTTGTTACCCTGGGATCGTAGTAGAGCTGGACAATTATTTTCATTATGAATTAATCCGTCACATTCTGAATTCATCGGTTTGTTGACTGTTCTATAAGACATCAGGACACAGTGATCACTGTCAAGTGATCTGATGCGCAAGATCACATCCTCATATGTGCAAGGAAATTACACATACTGTCATCGAAAGGTTAGGAAATGATAAATATTCACATTGTTGAGGTGGGATTGGAGAATATTGACCGTTAAGTTTTTGAAAGATAGCATTCCGTCGTTCAGCAATCTATGAACAGATTACAGCAAAAGGTGACTAGAAAAGTTATGTTTCGAAGGACAACCTAAATATTGGCTAGTTTTCTCTGTTAATTGGAGCATGTTCCAGTGCAATGAATGAGAAATAAATATGACTTGCAGACCATGAGGAACAGGTGCTCTGTACTTCTGACACCTTACCTAGAAAGGATGGGGACAAACTGGTCAATGATTCCGGACATTATCTGTGATCTGGAAGAGGACACATTGAATGAATTTAGTATCTCTGGGAAGTGTCAAATGCAAATTGTTTTAAAAGTAAAGTATTTTGTAAATAAATTACACAACATTTTTAAGAGCTCTTTCAGTGTGAGTAACTCCAATGTAAGAATTTGAGAGATGATATACTAAAAACAAAATTCCAATTACTTAAGCAAGGATAAGGCACATTGACACAGAAGCCCCCCGTTGTTAATAATCTTTACACATTCCAGTTTACCAGAACAGACTGCTGACAGTTGATGATTGATGGTTACTCAGAGATGAAATTCAGAGCTGTGGCTTCCAAAAACATCTTTAAAATTCATTATTAGTATGAGCAGAATCACCTGAAATTCCCCAGTATTCTGAGGATATGCTGTTGTTTTGATAATCAGACTGGATGCATTTTGTTTTCCTATTATCTGTAAATGTTTTCATTATTACTTTAAATTTCTGAACAAACGCAATTTGAGAGGACTGAAATAAGCTTAAGACAAGAACAATGGGGAAGTTCTGTTTGACAATCAAACATCTGCATACACTTACAAATCATTGTTGGGATTCAGGGTGTAATGCAACCGTTTCAATTTGAGATACTCAACATTAGTGAATTGTGAATGGGGGACTGACATTTCAGGCATCTTTTACTCAATCAAGCTTCCTGTCAAAGATAAAAAGATCAATATTAATATTCCTTTTTCCTGATTGTGAATATGTCATGACCCTGGGCTTGATTGCTTCCAGTCGGCTGATCAGAATCAGAATCAGGGAAGCTGACACTTCTCGAACTCAGTGACTCAAAAGCTTTAAATATTGTCTCCTACATTTTACATAATGAGACATCACTGAAGTTGACACATTTGTGCTTCTTCAAATACTATGGATCAATTTCTTGATGGTTAGTTAAAGCTCTTCCACCAAGATTTATGATAATTGCATGAATGTCAATGAGTTGTGCCACATTACAGTTTGTCAGGTCACGCTTTGCAGTGGAGAAAATTTCGACAGTACACGCATCAATTGTCAAATCAATTAGGATTTCAACCTTGTATCAATGTGAATTTCAGTGCCACCATCTGTTTAACAGTCACTGGTGTTTTTCCTGTGCAGTATTTGCACAATATTTCCAATTACGAAATTAAGCTTATCTCTGTAACTCATTACAGCTTGTTGTAATTGAACTCTGGTGGGAGACAAATAGTAACAGAACTAGCACAGACACAACAACGCTTACACCTTCAGGGTTTGAATCCTCATCACTACAGGAAAAAAATGTTCCGTTTTCCTTTGTCAAATCCTTTTAAACAGTTGAAATGTTTTGGGGGGTTTTGTATTAATCGTGATCTTTCGCAATGGTATTCATCCCCTCTGAGATATTATTTTTCCACAATGAAGAAACGTGATAGACATCCGACTCATGCCTCAGGAGAACATAAAGCCTTTCTTGCAATGACAAACGACCCTGCTAGTTATTGGCTTCACTGTCCCACCTAGTGGCCAAATCCAGAAATTACAGGGAAGGGCTGAGGGTTAACTATTGTTATGGTTCTGAGCCAGTGAAGTCTTTACTTAAAGTAATCGCCAGATGTTTAAATATTTTACCCACAAAGTCAAGTGTCTACTGCTGATAGTTTAAAAGAACTGGAGTGTGCAGATAAGTCCGTATCAGTTTGTGCATGAAAGTAGTGTTATTTCCTCTTGCAATACTAAGATGTCAACAGGACCACTTGCCATTTGGAGAGAAACACTCAAGATTTCAAGTTATTTTGATATCCTTCCAGATCTCATTAACTATCAATTTTGATGCCCTAATTAATTTCTTCCTGCACAATTATAAAGTGACATATTTAGCAGAAATGTTCCATTTAGATCCCAGTACTAAGTACTTGCATTTTTTTTTTTTTGAATCAACATTTTGATCACTGCTTGGCAATCTGAACAAAAAAATTGAAATATTTTAAGGGTGAAGAGAGCCCGATTTAAAGGAAAAACAAGGCCTTCTTTCGATCAAACATTTTATTACGAAAGAACTCGCAACCTTGCGCTGCCAAATGATTGATGAGTAAAATAATTGAAAATAAAAGCCTGAAAAAAAATTGAAAGTCGTTATTTGGCATTTGGCTCAAATCTCATAATTGCTACATGGATGTTTATTTTCAAGAGCAACATTGCAAACATGTTTGAAATGTAACAATTTCTAATACCTAAATTAAATTCACAGGACCTGAAGAGCAGAATTAACATGTAAAAAATGCTTACCATATAAAAATAGACAAGCTCTTGAGAAAGAGAAGATAGTCTATAATGTTGTTTTAAATTAACGTTGGAAAAATACTGCCATAAACATTTGGCCTTTAATAAAAAGGAGTCCAGCAGTCTCTCTAATTTTCTCCCAAAACACTATAGTTGGCACAACATTGTTTGTCTAGCATTACAGGATTCTAAACTCACAAGGGTGTCCCTGTGTCAGGATTGAATTTGGACCGTTTTACATTTCAACAGGATATCATACATGGAAAATAATCTGCTTCATGTTGTAAGTAACTCCTATTCATCTGCAACATTTACATGCTTGTGGTAATCTTGCTTTCCCTCATTAAGCTATTTACATGTGTTCCTTATAACGTGTGACAGAAAGGTCCTATTTACATCAATCCTGCTAAAGGGCTGCAGTTCAAGTGGCTTAAATACAAAGGATAGTTTATTGTTAGATTCCATGGCTACTATACAAGGGGAGTGGCATACATTCTGAGAAAACATCCCTGATGATTTTCTCAAGGTTACCTTAGCCAGCGATTCCCAATGTGGGACATTATTATAGATTAATGGGGTGGTCAATCATAGCCAGAAATCAAATTCAAGTCAAAGTGACTAGACATTGTCAATTTTAGAGCTATTTGTAAAATAAGACAGGGGAAAGGGATGAGGTTACATTCATATTAAAAAAGGGATCTCTGAGGTTATATTCAAAAAGTTTGGGAAGACTAGATCTCAGTTCAGCTTGTTCAAGAAACTCCAAAAATTCATGTCAGGGGCATTGGGGGCGATTTTTCAGAGGGAACAATACATAAATGACTACTTATATGAAAGGAAACTGACACACAATGGAGCCTTAAAAGTCCTCCCACCTCCCACTGATATTGTAAGATAAGTTCTATGTCAGTAATAAGGACCTTGGATAGATATCTAGTTGTTACTGTACATCTAATCACAGATGCCATGTTCACTAAAATACAGATGCTGATGAAAATGCACTTCACAGAAAATTTACAGATGATTACATGAGAGCAGGTCATGCGGGTAATAACAGGTGTGATGTTCCTGATGTGCGTCAATAAGTAACAATTAGAGCAATCCTAAGGCAATGTTTCTCTCAGACAAAAGATACTACTTTGAGACCAAAAAAATCATAATTATAATAACCTTTTTTCCCCATTTCATATGGTAAACTGACCATTGTTTCCAACTGATTTCCCTTATGGGTCACTGTCAATCTCCTCAGCCTCCACCAGGCAGGACCGGTCAGTCTGCAGGACTCGGAATGGAGGGTGATACTCAAACGCTGCAAGGATAGTGGAGCCAAGATTGTGCTTCTGTTGCAGGAACCATATGACTGCAGAGACTCCCATGATAGCGATCACACTCAGAATGACCAGGGCCGACACAAGTGCACTGGGCTCTAAGGAGAACAAGTGACAATGCAAGGAAGGCCCTTGTTGTAAACACAAACTTACGGAGGTATGAGCAAAGAAAGCAAAAATGTGGACTTACTCTGCTTGGCTTCCTCTGCCTCTGATAGAGAGAGAAAAAAAAAAAAAAAAAAAAAAAAAAAAACATGCTGTGAAATCAGGGAAAAAACAAACCCACCCATTTTTTTTTCAGTTTATCACCTTGGCTAAACTGTTATTTATTCATGGCCTTATGGGTCTCCCAATTTCACCCTCCAGTGGAACATTCAGAAAATCAACATATCGATAAGTGAGTATGACTTTATGTTTGGTGCAAAGAACCATGTCTTACTCTGAGCTGTCTCACAGATCACTCCATTCTCCACATCATCCTGGCAGCTGACATACTGCCACTTTCCTGTGATGCTATGCAGAGTTCCACATATATCCATGGGCGGCAATTCCGATGGGACAAAGCTGTCCTCCCAGTTAGTGAATCTCAATGGGTCCTCCCCCTGCCACTTCATGTCATCGCCTGACAGAATAAACCAGCCATGTTGTATTCCCAAGATTTGCATTCAACACAACTTTCGATATAAAAATAAAATCACTGATGTGGGATTTCCTCTTCTCCAGTACATTATCAATACTTCTTTTTCATGCTGCTGTGTTTGACTGTAATTTAATTCCCCTAACAACAGGATTTCCTGTGTGGCAAGGATTCACTGTGTGAAGGACAGGTCTATGGTGTCATACATGCTTTTCGAGAGAAAAAAAAAAAAGCTATCCCTACTAGAAAATACAGCCTAGACCTTTATATTCTGTATTTAAAGAAAAAGCTAATTAAAGATAGTAAATTCACTCAGCTGTCCTCCATCTTGAACCCAAATGTTTCACTAAAATTAGCGGCATGTGAATTGAGACAGCTTAAAACACAACCATGTGAACCTCAGTGTACAACTTGATAGCTCCAAAATAATTAAATAAAGCTGTGTTTTCCCGTCTCTGAAAGTTGCTGAGAATCTGATTTGTTGTTGGAGGTTTGCCAGCGTTTTCTCAACTGGCCTCCGGTCACATGATACTTACTGTTTGTGTCATAATACATTCCCAGCCACACATTGACGTTGCCTTTCCAGACCTCTGGGCTGTATTTAATGACAAAGTCATTCTCTTCGGCGCTCTGAACGGTCACCAGATCTAACAACAAAACCCAAATGATGTGATATGAGAGAAGTAACACATTGAAAATACAACCTGTTTGCCATTCCGCAGTCACTGTGACATACCAAAGCCTTGGCAGAAGGACTTTGCCGCTTCAAAAGTGTATCTTTTAATTTTGTCTTCTGTCCCGTGGACAAAGTGGTAACATCGGTCATTGAACGGTACCCAGGTGCGTCCATCTGCTGGGCAGTCTGAGGAACATCATGGAAACCAGGGAGATGTTTCTTCAAGGATTAGTGTCGAATGATTTACAAGAGGGGAACTGAAAACATAATCTGTGTGTGTGTGTGTGTGTGTGTGTGTGTGTGTGTGTGTGGCAAATTGCACATCAGCCCTGATGAAACGAACCTTTGACCTCACATTAATGACTGACCAGTAATTTGCCATTTGGAAGTGAACTTTTAAAAACTGGATAGATACAGAAATAGGTTTCAAATGTCTTGATGAGGCATTTAAATGCAGAAATGTCGTGTTGTTTCTACTTTTTTTTTATCCGCACGGATAAAATGCATGTGTGCGTTATTAACGGGTACATTTTTGACGGGTGGGTTAGCATTAGGCACGGTCTAAGCTAGCGCTGAAGTGGTACTCCGTACGCACTGTTTTCGACACGAGTGTTATAGATTTAATTAAATGTCCTGAAAATAATTTTACATAATGGGCAACTGAGTGGGTGAATGTAAATATAACAGGAAGTCAGTAACACTAAGTTTGGAAGTACAGTAGGGTCAGATACAGTGGAGTCGTCCTTTCCGAATCTTACCCCCCGTTGAAGCCAACTGCAGCCGGAGGAGCAGCACGACAACGTAGCCCGACAGCACTCGGTATCGGCGGGGTTCCATGACGGCCAGTCCGGGCGTGAAGGAAGGAGACAAGCTGGAACTTAGTCGTCTCGTACTCGCTTGCAGCGTCACAGGCGCCGTGGGTGAAGTCCCCACCCACTGGAGCCCAAACACTGGGCGGACGTGCCTGGGACGAGCCGCCCTTTATCGAAAGTACGAAGTGACACCCGCTGTTCATATGCCTTAGGTCAGGGAGAAGAGTTAGAAAGCTGCAAATTACTTTGACTACATTCCTATAACCGAGTAACTCGCTGAGTGCTTCTACATTTTAAAGAAACGGCTTTCCAAATGAGCGCTTTCGCAACCGTACCCCTGTAAAATACGTAGAAATGAAGTTCAGCAGATACATCAATTCCTGCACACCCGTGCATAGGTTCGTGTACGTGAACGCGTCACCGCTCCACCGGCGGTGAAAGCAGAACATTCCTGCCATAGCGGAACGTGAACTGAGCAAAAGTACTTTTACTCGAGTAAAAATACTAAAGGTAATCTTTGCTGCTCTGCTGTTCTGAACCGAAGCTCGATTCTCGTCGGCAAGCGGCGCCATCCGTCCAATGATGCTGCATTCACGTTACACTGCGAAGAGGGAAGAAAGGAGAACTTGAGGAGAGAGTCGCCGATGGGTGCTGCAGTTGAGAAGGCAGGTCTAGCAGGGAGCCTTGAAGCCTCGGGAATCTTTGGACTTTTTTTAGCAGGACATTGAAAAAGTGCTGAAGTTGGAAAGTGGCGTTTTCACGAATTCTCGTGTGTCCTGAATGCAACACGAGCCAGGCATCCAGATGTTGTTTTATAGAGTATCCTACTGTTTGCATTTTAACCAAACTCTTCATTTGGATAATTCTGCCATTTCAATTATTCTAAAATGCAGTGTGTATGTCAGCATTTTTGTTGCAGTTCATTATTATCTCAAATAAGGAACCCTTGTACAAGTTGTTTGCTAAATTTGCAAAATGAAACACAATAAACGTACAAATAGATTTTGATACCATAATATGACTATAAATCTGCACACTGAAAAACAGTCACATGCATTTGTATATTATGTTAATATGATAGAGTGTGCCTAAAAACAAAATTTGATATTCCACGTATTTTGCTTTGCTGACAATATTGCTATACAACAATGACATCCTTCAACTGGGGACTTTTACCTAAGAGTACTTTTGTAGTAAAGTTTGTTCAGATTTTCGGAAGAAGTGGGTCTGACCACGAGTTGTTCTTCCATGCGTGAAAGGTGCACAATGCCTCCTATCTGGCAGGTGTAGGAGGGAAGAGCATTAATCTCCCGTCAAGGATAAGATGGAAGAAGGTTTTTTTAATTCCCTTGCCTGTGGACGCAGGTGGCACAAACGCAGACAGCTGGAGCATGAGTTTTGCTCCTCGTCTGGAGCTGGTGGCTTCCCGTAGGGTGGCACAACACTCGGCAGGAGACCGTGGAAGCCCATCTGTTGTGGCAAGGCCTGTGCACAGACTGCCACATCCAAGCTTCTAGAGTGGCCCCATCCACCCACGCTATGTCATGACTCCTGGTGCTCACCATGTCCTGGGCAATAATATTGTCAACCACAGCGTGTGACAGTGTTGATAATCTTTACTTTGTCATCAACCTCTTGAGTTCAAAGTGTGTCTCTTCATGGATGTTGTTTTTCCATCTCAAAAGTGCGGCGGCACAACCGACACTTTACTCAAAAAGGAGGCAGAAAGCTTTCACCCGTGTTGAGATAGGGACTGTGTATGCAGAATATCTTACCATATATTCGATTGCCCTTGCGCAGTGCGGTGGAGACAACACATTATGAAGTAGTGCATCACAGATGATGTACGGTAACCTTTCAGTGAATTGCAAAATGGTTCCGGCCAGCTACAAGGAATAATGATATGCTGCTAATAACTGAATTGATACATGAAGGACTTTTCACTGAGCTGTACGCATGAGGCAGTGGATAGGTGCTGTCACATTAATTGACCACACAGTCTAGAGAAAACTGCCAACAAAGTGACCTTTGTCATTTGTTGTTTTGCTGGGGAAACGAAACAGATGTCCTTTTCTTTAAACATTATAGCAATATGACTGACATTTTCTTTTTCCACAATTTTTTTTCCACTGTTCGGATAGCTGCACAAAACAAATACCCCATTTGTGCCTTAAATCTTTTTCTCTGTTTCTATCATATACGGTTACTCATTTTTATCGTAAATAGATATCTATGCAGAATGTGTATTTTTCAAAGTCCTTTTTCTATTTTATCTTTTGAATTTTATGTTTCAATAGTTTTAATGGGTGCAACAGCAAAATGATCAGTTTTCCTCTTCAGAGATAATTAACTATTTTCATTTCTGATTATAAAAGACTCACAGAGTGTGAGACACTTTTGCATGCATTGAAGCTTTCCGGAGGTGCTGGCAGCTTCAATTAACAGCTACACATCATAATTAAACATATTATTGGCGTGAAAACATTTTAACGGCAGGTTTCGCAAGGTTCTTTTTGGATTAACCTTGTCACTATTCAATTCTAATCACAAAAATTGCTGTAGCAGCTGTACCGATGAGGATTTGGTGACACCATCACCAACTCTCCCCTTTAAGCACAACATTGACAGCAGAGAAAGTTGAAAAATCTCAAAGTTTTTATTCAAAAATTGTTCGAAGAAATGAACAGAATGAATCTTAGGCAACAATCCACTTAAAAACAAAATTCTTTGGCCTTACACTACGAAACAATAACACAGAGGAGAGATTCCTTAAACTGTACATACAAGTTACCACTGGCAATTTTGTGGCACAAGTAAACAAAAATAAAAACAATCTTTCAATAGCTCTATGAAAAACTTGTATTTCTTCAAGCGGTCTGTACAAAAATCTTCATAAATTAGACACTTTTCATATAACTTAATTGAATGTTCAACAGGATGGTTACTTATATGAGCAGTTTTTTCCTTGATGCACCTCTGCAACTCTTGACCCAGATACGATGGCACTTGTTTCAGACACCAGTAGCAGCATAAACCCCGCAAAACAGTATTACTTTTCAGTTTCAGGCGTTACACAGAAATCTCAAGTATAATCTCAGTGACCTTTTATATTTGCACAACCTTGCTAACAACAGAGGAAATGCTGCTGCAAGTCTGTCTAGACCCAAGACAAAGCAACGAGCTGTTTGTTTAAAAGAGCACAGATTCAGTGAAGACCACAGTTTACTGTCATTCTTGGTGTTCAACAGCTTACATCAGTCTCTGGAATCTAGCGACATTAAAGTAGCAGCTCTTTTTATAACTATGAAACTAATGTGTGAACATGAGTAAAATCATTTGTTGATTCTCCTAGTGAATACGTTTAAAAAAAAAAATGGTTAGAAGTAAAAAAAAAAAAAAAAAAAAAAAAAAAAAAAAAAAAAAAAAAAAAAAGGAGGGAAGAAAAAAAAAAAAGGCGTTT
>CAAKHD010003531.1:122991-150624 GCA_901007705.1 Fistularia tabacaria
TTAATAGTAAGGGTGATCTTTCAGCAGAGGAGATTCTATTATCCCAAAACACGGGGGGTTTTTGTTTTTTAAAAAAAATCACATCCGATTACAAAAAAAAAAAAAAAAAAAAAAAGAATCAACTGTAGGGTCAATGCATTAAAAATGTTCTCTCTAAATTTTCAGCTACTTTGCTATTAGTTTCGAGTGGGGGAAAGCAAAAACACATTTCAAGTCCTAAACAGCTCATTTTTAAAACAAAAGCTCTCAACACTTTTCGCTCATTGCCAGTTTCGTGATCCGCTCAACTACTGTACAGGAACTATTAAGGCAAATTTAATCAGATAGCAGAATCAATCTAAAGCACAAAGGAAATCACTTTACAAGAAAACTACACTTAACACTTCACCATAGCAACACTCACACAGCAACCACAAAACAAAATGTCTGGCTTAAAAAAATCTGGAAATTTTAACAAAAGACATTTATTACCATGATTCTTTTCTGTATCTGTTGGCAAGCTTTGGTAAAAAATAAACATTTTATAGTATGAAAATAAAACCTCTGCTTAACTTGTTTTTAATATATATAATTAAACTCATTTGATAAACTCAAAAGAAAAAAAATTGTACTTGAAAATAGTCTCACTTAAACAATTGCAGAACCAGTGCAAAAAAGTGAAAGATCCTCAGCACTACTTGGTTTGTTGGTAGGAATACGGGGAATGATTGCCAGATGTGTCCGCTTGTGATGCAACACCATTTTCCTGGAAGACAGAATGCGATAACCCTGATTCTCATCCGTTGCTGTTTAGCAACCAACACCAATAGATTTGAATGTCTATTAGACTGATGATGACTTACTTCCCCAGGAACAGATGCTGTCTGCATGTGTGCATACTGAGGGATAAATGCTCCTTGCATTGCTGTGTTGGTAGCCATGAACTGCATAGTAAATAATAAAAAAAATACACTCATTGTGAAAACACATCAACGTTTTTATTTTACATTCTAAAGGTCAGTTAAGAACCATGATTTTATCCTCAGATTTAGGGAAATCTCATCTCACCGTTCCTGCACTGCCCAAAGAGAGGTGGCTCATTTGCTGTGTGAGTGGGCTAATCATGGAGGCAGGTTGCAGTGACATAGATGGGTCCATAGATGGCGATATGACTGTTCCCTAAATGACAAGAGAGAGCCGGTGAGAGGAATGCAGACTGCATGTACTGGGGAAAAAAAAACGGTCTATTATTCTGAAAAACAGGCCTTTGGAGAAAAATAAATAGAACTATATTTGCTGACGTACGGGAAATCATAAATAAGCATAAAAAGTTATTCAACCATGTGTATTTAAAGTATATATCGTCATTTGAATTGAATCTAAAGGCCTTAATGAGCTTTAAAAACATGGCCACTCTGATCTGACCTTTTCATCTATTCTTGCTCATTTGCAATCCGCAAGAGGACACTTTTCTAGATACATCTGTTATGATCTATTTTGCATGAATATGCATGCTTACATCTACAAAGAAATTTGTTTGAAATTCAGATAAAATTTTAAGTAATGTATATCCTGAGGGATCAGCATCAGCTCATGTTTAACTCATCCATATTTACATCCATATTACACAGGTTTGTTTACAAAAAAACATCTCAAATGTGTAACAACCACGACACAAACACTTTGAAGAAAGGGAAAAAGACCGACAAATATTTCTGTTGAAAAAAGATGTGAGTCTTACAGGGTGCTGCATGATGTAGGGTTGATGAGGCATCCAGGATGGGTTCTGGACCTGGAAGATCCAATATGTGTGCACACACACACAAATGCGGGCACATTCATTTTCAGCACAGTATGCTATTCACAGAGATCACATGAAAGCAAAACTGGCACAGCAGTGTGTATGAAAGGCGAATGTGCCTTTTGTTAAAAAATTTTTAAAAAAAACAGAAATTATGTGTCATGATTATCAAAACAGACATACCCTTTTGTTATCACCTGCCAAAAGTACATACTATAGCCAGTATGTGCACATTATACATAAAAGGTTTACAAACCTGGTATGCTGAGACTGGAGACATGTAAGGAGACATGGACGTTTGAGTAATCATCCTGTTCGAAATACTGTATGCTGGCGGGAAAAATCTGTGGACACATTAAAGGTGTAGAATATTTTTAACAGAGTGAAAGAGTAATTAAATATACTGACCACGAGACAGCAACGTATTCAGTCCCCTCATTACTTACCCATTTTGCATAGCAGCTGCATTGGGATCATAAGTGAATGTCATTCCAGTCTGGTGAAAAAGAAAACAGTAAAAAGGAAGAAAACAAAGGTTTTACAGCTCGTTAACAATTGTTTTTCATTAAGAGTCAACTATTTGTGTTCAAATGCCTAACACTGAAGTCCTACGCTGTTTATGTATAGTGTAGGTGGGCTTTTGTCCAAGGATAAGGTAAAATGTCTGGGCGCAGATGTCAATTAGTCATTTGTAATGTGTCATTGAAAATGAGGGGGGGACCCAAAGTGAGTGCTTTTCTGTGGCCTGTTTTAGCAGCAAACCCACACTGTCGTGAACAGTGTGGTATGTTTTGCACATCTGGTAAAATGCTGAAAGAGGAGCAAGAGTAAAAATCAATTTTAAGTTTTTGGCAAGAAAAATCCAATACAGCTTGAGCTGAAAATGTCAAAGTCATATCAAAATTATCAGTATAGGTTGCAATTAGTAAAGCTCCCTTATTCTGACATGGTGTCCAATTTCTGGTAGTAAGCATTGATTGCCTAAAAAATAGTTAGCTAGGATTCTTTCAGTCAAAGATCAATTCAGCCCCGAAATGTTGATGGAATTTGTTGTACTGACTGATGTTGTACGTGTTGCTACATGTTGTAGATACTGTTACTTTATATCATTTTAGCTTGCACATGACAGTGTAATGATTAATAATAAGGATAATGGGTTACTATAATGACCACTATCGTGACAGTGGTGTATGCAGATACTCCACATGTTGGCTTTCAGAAAATTACTGTAGTTTTTCACTTTTGATTCACTTTTACTTTCCCTTATTGAATTGTGTACCTTAGGAATTTACTTATGACAGGCAGTAGATCAAAAGCCTTGTAATTATCCCAGCAAAAGTATGAGTGGCAGGATCAGACTATCAGTGGGCATGACTGAGACCTGGGGGGTTTTCAGTACCCAGCCCCCTACTGGCTAATGTTTGGTCGACGAAATGAGATCATGCTTCCAGGTCTAGAAGAAACCAGACACTGTTGTCCTGGCTGCATAGAACCCTAGGTTAGGCTGGAGTATTTAATGGGCAGGTTGTATAGAAGACTGATAGAGCTCAGGAGCCAGATGGTAAAAGGGGAAGCAGACTTTTGGTTTATTTCTGTGATGCTCTTGGTTCAAACTGCAGTCAAGATGAATGGAAAATGTTTACCAGATGTTGACCTCTTAATGTTAAGATGGCAACCATTTTATCTTCCCTGAAAATTTATCAGGGGGTGTGTTATTTGCCTTCAGCTATTAAAATAAAGTACAGTAGATTATTTCTTCCATCTGGCATAAGATACGCTGAAGGCCTCCACCAGAGTGCAAAGCTGCTTTTTTCTGTCCTCGGGCATCATCCTCCATACTCCAGAGTTAAGAATACTTTGTTTTCATGTTTTAATGGTATGTGGCTTTCAGTTAAGTCTGACTAAATTTAATTTGCAAAGCATTACATGGGGTGGTTCCAACTGGTACTGTGACCCTGAATAACTGATGGCCGTTATGATATTCAGATCTATCCAATCTGTGGTTTGTTCAAAAGATGACTGAAAACGCATCACGACAGTGTAGAATAGGGTGTGTATTGCTGAGTTCAATTTGCTGTATGCGCAGCCATGTCTGTGAGTTCACTCCCAAATAAATTGAACTTCTCGAACACTTCATAGGGGTTGGGAACCAGCTGCCTCTCCCACTTGCTTCTCATCGACCATTTAGACCTCCCCATCCTCAGACCGGGAAGGATTGACCCACTTACCAGTCTAGAGTCACCATCCCTCGGCCACTGCCGACCATTTTGAGAGAATTTGTTTTGACTTTGTCTCTTCTTCTGCCCACCATCAGCAAATTTGCACAGCAAAGGTTCAGGCGGCGCTAGGAAGAGAAATAGAAATAGATCTGCTGAAGATTTTAGTCTAAGACGAAGCATTGGTCCTCTGTCATTCACTGACTGGAGCATGCATTCACTAACCAGCCTGGGAACATGGACATCTAATTTGGCAGCTGTGGAGCTGTAATCCCCACCCCTTCCTAAAGGAGGCAAGGCCAGCGGAGACTATTTCTGTCTAATAATCCAATTAAATAGCTTAGAATGGGAGTTCAGGCCACACAGAGCAGAGCCTCTTAAGGCTGAGTTTATATGAGCTCTTTAACAGCAGACTTACAGACTCCAGCTGAAAGCAGGAATCATTTGTCTGACCACTTTATTCTGCTTAAACAACACTCAAAAATTTTGCACATTAATGTCATGAGTCATTATGAAAAATAAAATATAATCAAGTGTTACCTTCACACTTTTAATTGTAATGTTCGGACAAGCTCATATTCTTAACATAAATTTTGGTTCAGCATTGTGAAACAAATATTAAACGATGTGCTACCTGGAACACCAGCTGATGTCTTAATAAACTTTCCGTTGAAGTGAGAAATTACTGCATCACACTTTTCTGTTGACTCCATCCTGAAGATATAAAACATGAAAAAGCAACCATTAATGCAGGATTAATGTTTACTTGAAAATGAACAATTACAAATGTCATATTTTTTAAACAGATATTTAAGAATATACATATAAAATCAAGGAATCAACAGTTTTTTATAATATGCGCCTTACAGAACTAGGAACACTTTTACAAGCAATACTATAGAATCCAGATTTTTTGTTTCACAACGAAACAAGATGCCCTTGAGGTATTTCCACCCTTGCAAGTTTAACAACAATATTATTACTGTGACTGCAACAATCACCTAGTCATTGTGAAATTATTTCAGGGGAGTGTCTTTCTAACTAGTTGAGGACACTGTGGTTATGTTCTTGGATGCTAATTTTAGAAAGGAGCGACACATATTGTGGATAAATAGCTGTCCTCATTCTACAGTGCTAAATGCAGTATTTTCATTTGCAATATTATCATCAGTTTGCAGGTCTTGCTGTATCATCCTAAATCTTCTGATGTTAAAGATCCATAATTTGTTTTAGTTTGCTAAAGAGGTAAAAAGGACATTATATGTACATACATATATCTATCTATGTATGGATGTACGTATGTAAGGTACTTTTCATTAAAAGCACCTAGGCAAGGTTACAAATGATCTAATTTGAAAGTTATACATTTATGAATTTCAGATGTAAAATTTATGACCATAAAAAACACATTCATCACAAAAAATCCCCATGCTTTGCTTTTGTTTAGGTTGACTATAAAAAAAGAAATAAATCTATAATTATCAGACCTTGCAAAGCCCACTCCTCTGCTTGCTCCACTAGAGTCCCTCAATATGCGTGTGGATATGACCTGGCCGAAGTGCTTTAACATGTTCTCAAGCTCCTGCTCGTCTATAGACAGAGGCAAGTTGGAGATATACAAGTTTGTCGGGTCTTGTTCTTGTTGCTGTTGGGTGAAATTTTGAGAGGAAACATAATTACACAAGAGGAAACGCTTGAAACACACACCACATATTTGTAAAACACATTTATGACTGCAGTAAAACGAAGACTTGTGGAGGATGGAGAGGAGAAATAGCAATTCTGTAAATTGACCCCTGGGAGCCTCATTATTAATGGGCATCTAATAGAAACTTTTTTGCATCCTTTTTTCTGCTTCATCCTGCCTGTTTATAGTTTGGGGTAATAAAGGGTCAGCATGAGCAGTGACAAATAAAGATGCATGCAGCCGGGGCTGGTTTATGGTTCACATCAGCACTTTTCATTCTGTATTTTAATAGTATCAGCAGAAACATAACACGCAACAAGTCCCAAGAGAGCAGCCTTTCCCCATTAATATTCAGCAGTTTTCTGTTGCATTCAGGGCCAGCCACAGGGTTACAGAGGATTACTTGAAGAACACACAAAGACAAAAATCAACAATTCACAATTAGAGGATAATGAATGAGACAAAGCCTTCGGTGCACCAAAGCCCCGGGGAAGGTATTCAATCAAAATAACAGGACCCTAGGCCAGATGAAACAGTAGAGAAGAGGAAGGGCTGAGGATGCAGGATTATGTGTCAGCAGTTTGACTGTGTTCCGCCTTAATTACTCCAAAGAGAGCAGGAGGCCTTCATTAATACTCTTTTACCACACATACCTGTATATGGTCTCTTATTCTGACAGACAGGCTAAAACTACAGCTTATCCAAAATATAAACGAACCTGTAGTAAGGCAACTGATATGCTGCTGTACAAACAAGTTGATACAGGAAACATTTATGCTATTTACTTAACAATATACACTGTGACTCGTTTAAATAAGGTTAGAATTATCACTAGTTTACACAATTTATTGATGGAGTAAGTTAACCACAAAAGCTGAATGGTCTTTCCTCAACCCTGAACAGCAAAACAAATAGAACTATGTGTGACTTCCACTGGGGACCCGTTCTTGTGAATTTGGTGAGATTAAAAGCAGCACAGATAATGGCTGAGTTTGCCTCCGTACAAAAAATGGGAGAACAGATAAATTGAAAAACCTGTTTACTGCAAAGATTCTGTCCTTTGTTCAAGATGGGCAAATGGAAGATGAAATGCCAAATTAATATGACTATGTTTTTAATCTATAGATTATTTGGTATACTTGTGGTGTAAAACACTGGTATAATCACTGTTTTCTTGAAACGTGATGCATCAGATGTATACAATTGCATACAATCAAACCAAATATAGGCCTAGTATAGAGTCATCTGTTGATCAGGGAGCAGCTCCACTGCTATTGACGGATTCAAATTAAGGAAAAACAAAATAGTCTGTGAAAGTACTCCAAAAGGAGTGACAAACACCGACAGAATATTTGTGTCAAACCTTTAAATCTACTCTCTTTCTACCCTACTCCTTGCTGTCTTTTTTACATTAGAAATGAGATGGGGCAGCTAAGATAGGGGAACTTTATATCATGAACACATATTTATTCCATTAAGCAGAATCGAGATATCGTGAGCAAGCTCAAATAAGCAACACAACAAATATTTGGAAGCCGCTTCACAGAAAATAACAAGCCTGAAGTTGCTGAAAATAACCAGATCTCCATAGGAGAAGTTGGGATTTCAGTAACTTCCTTTGAAGGAGGGGCAAATGCTGCTTTTTCCACTCCCCCAGATAGATTTATCCAAGCCTTTCCGGTCACAAAAATCAAGATGAAACAATGCCGGTCTTCAGTAATTTTCCACTCAGCCTGATTCAGTTTGACAAATTATAAAAATCACTACTCTGCTTCTATGAATAACCTGGTAAAAATGTGAATTTGGTGACTCACTTTAAATTTAAAGTGAAAAACACACTGTTTTGCCAAACATTCAATAAAAATTTGGTCAAAAGAAAACAAAACCAGAACCTCTTAATACGGCCACTTCCTGCCAGCAGCCTTTGAAATAATAAAGATAGCGAAGTGGTCAGGGTGAGCTAGAGGAGGAGTTTTTTTTTTTTTATTTATTTATTTTTTTTACTAGAGGCAAAGGGACCTTTGTCAGAGAGTCCATTAAGACCAAACAATCTTTGGTAATAGCAAGAATAAAGCTGGACTGAAAAGCTCACACTTTACAATGGCATTGACCTTCTACAATACAAAGATTAAACTTAGGCATGCCCCTCAGAGCTGCTCTATTTTAATTAAAAAGTAAAAAGGGTGCACAGAGGCATGTCAAGAAGCTCCACAGATCTGCAGACAGGAAAATGAGGCCAAGGGTCTTTTCTCATTGCTGTATGGGAAGGGATTTCCCCAACTGGTTCCGGTTACCATAACAACAGGGAAGTATTTACTTCCTTTTCTAAGTCAGAGTCAGTTTCATACAGTTTTAACTTAACACCCTCATCCTGAAAATGTGCTCTGAGAACACTGAAGCTATACACAGTACATGTCTAAGAGTGTGATGTCTCAGTATGATACTAATATGTGCTATCTTACAGCACTATTGGTATAACTACCGGGCAACTACTGCAGCCCCTGTTCTTAATGTGTTTACGAGTGTTTTTCATCCAAGGTTTTCCCAATATTTTCAATACATTTGCAGTATGAAGCTTAATTTGAAAGGTTTGGGAGATGTTTTAGTTAAACAATATTTTACTTGGAAGTGTTATACTTATCACAGATGCTTTGGACATGTCTCAGTTGCAGTCTTAATTCCTAATCTGCAGTGGATGCCTTCAAACAAGCATGATCTATCAGCAATCTATCATTACCAGTCCAGTCTCTACATCCAATACTCTAGTCCTTGGTTCTATTCATATCTGAAACCCCTCTTAAGCCTGGCTGGGAGCTATAGCTATGGTGGATCGCCGGTAGAAGTCATTGCAGATGTTAAATATATACAGTATACATGTTTAAAAAAAACCTACCACAATAAATCATACACGTTGGATGGACATGTCATTAATAAGGAAATGGCACTAATGATTCAAATGCATTCGGAACAGATTTTCCATTAAAAAAAAACAGATGAGAGACAAAACCAAGCGTGTGATCCTTCCCACAATTGTATATGTACCTCTGAGCACAATAAGAATATGTATAACACACAGTTTTCCAAGGCCAGACATGGGTTTTGAGGTAGGAGATATTTGTGTAAAATGTATAAACTTGATGAGTTTATATGACCAGTTTTATTACTTAGCAGAAATCTTTTATTCACTCAAGAAACATGACAAACCGAAAAATGTCAATTTTCATGTGCCCATACATCATTCTGAGACAACAATGCTAATACTGCTTTTAGGGGCCTGTCTGATTAATAAATTATGTGAATGCTATTAATAGAATTGAACATAATACCAGCTGCCCTTGTGCTGTAGAAAACCTTGCTCTCAATGAGACTGCATTTCTTTTCCAGGAGACTTTATTTGCATGCTTATTTATTTGCATGATAATACCTGATGTGCTTCCATGCATTTATGGCTAATTATGTGGACTTACAAATAATAAACAAATAACAAATAATTCACATGCAAAATCTTCAATGAAGATTCTGATTATTTTTATTAATTCATTCATCATCTGCACTGCTTGCTAATCCTGATCATAAGGTCATGGATGAAGGCTGGAGCTAATACAAACTTTCAGTGGATGAGAAACTGGACAGGTTAGCTGTCAATTAAAGAGCTACATTAGAGAAAAATACAACAATTGAATTCTCTCATTCAAACCTAAGGACAATCTGGTGTTCAATTTATCTAACTTATGCTATTGGATCATAGGAGAGAACCAGAGAACCTACATCGAACCCAGGGAGGCACAGGGAGATCATGAAAACGACAAAGAAAGAACCCTGTCAGAATTGAGCCAGGGACCTTCTTGCTGTGAGGTGGGAGAACTAACCACAGAACCAACACATTTGTCCGATCCTAATAGGATGACAGCAGAAAATTGTGCACACAGTTGAAGGCATGTATTGTAGCGTTCTGGGTGTGGTGAGTAGAAAAGATGCTCAACTATTGAATTTTAGACTTCACTTTTCAGTGAACATCCAGGTCAAACATGGTTTTTCCATTTGTAATTACAACATAGTTAGTTACCATTATTGTTTTCCTTTCTTTGATGATCATCTACACTCTATCAACAAATTTCAGTAATACCTATTCCTCAACTGATGCAGTGTGGCTTTTGCTAGATGTGGGCAGTCAGATCATTTTTGGTTTTGTTTCCAATTGTACTTCCACATATTCAAGATCTGATCAGAACGTTTTGTACAACGTAGTTAGCCCTAGGGGTCTATAAACAGCATGTTGCTGAGACGGGATATATTAAAGTTTGCCAAAAAAAATTCTCAGATTAGACAGTGCAGAATCCTCACCTTAGCCATCTGAGCTTGGACACCGGTGGTCTTCAGCGCTGCCACAGCTTTCTGAGCTGCAGCTGGACTGTCAAAGTCCACAAAGCCATATCCTGAGGACACAAGCAGACCAGTTCATAGACTGTGTGATGCAGCCTCCATGAATCATATCAGACTCACCATATGTATGTATGTATGTATATACACACGCACACGCACACACACACACACACACACACACACACACACACACACACAGTCATCCAGTAATAAAACAAAGGTCTACTTTAGCCTAAATTGTAAAACCTAATAACAGTATGTAAAATGTACATATCTTTCATTAACCAAGTTAGTGTGGGAGTTGGTGCAGCTAAAGCTCGTGTGGGTGTCATGAACTACAACAATAACAAAATACTGCAAACAAGGTACTAATAAGTAGTTGCATACATACCCTACGCTTTTTTATAATATGTATACAAGGATAACTAATTAAAGGTGAAAACAAGTTGGGCCGCAGTGAGCCACCAAAGCGGTGAACGCCCTGTCATAGGTCATAGATTCTTTAGTCTGTGGAACCCAACGGGAGCTGAGAATGGAATGACCAAAGATATGGGCTCCAGTAATTTCAAAATCTCCAACCGAGGAGCATTACTTCAATCTCCATAGTGATAAGTTGGGTTGAAAACTACTTCTGTGAAGCCAGTACCATATTCTCATTATATAAATGATCAAACAATTAATTGACCAATTTGGTACAGAGGCATCTGCGTTTTTAGACATAATTGTTCTGACTATTTCTTTGAATTTGTCAACCAACTAGTTATAAAATGTGTATGTGCTTTGGTGAGTGTGGAAGAAGAGGCAAAAAAGCGCTGACAATGCAGATACCGCTGATGTTCATGGCTCAGGTCAGTTCTTTGTTCCGAGGGGCACAACAGGGTGAACTCCGAGTCCCTGGCCTCTACCGAGGCTACTATTTTTAGCCTATCATACTAAATAATGAGAAAGATGTCCGGCCTCTTTCAACTGTGAGGTCTCATCAGAATTTAACTTTCAGTATAACTCCTCGTTAAGATCATAATTATTCTCGAAATGAGAAAAAAACAGAAAACTAAAACAGACATAAAAACCATAGCTCTAGCTGACAAATTTGAGTGAATGGAGCGTCGCACAAAGTTGTTATTTAAGCACGGATGTCTCCAAGTTCAATTAGAATACCAGTTAAGCTCTTACCAAGAGTCAATGTTTATGTGTCATTTGGAAAATAGAGTTATACTATTCTTTTAAAGAAGACAGGCAGTCAAGCAGAACTGAACCCAAACCAAATGTCACTCAACAGAAAGAGGAGGAGTCGAGCATTTCTTCCCAGGAACCACCCATAGCAGTGACACACTAACAGACAAGGGCTTAACCTTAAAATAACATGAGCTGGGAGGCAGCTCTAAGCAGCCTGGCTGTCTCTCTCCTGACTTTCCTGGATCATCTGACACATCGGAGCATAGCTGAGGAATGACTCGAGGTTTAGAGACTGGGCTAAATGCTGGTTTTTGTGCATTAAATAGAAGTAGTAATTTCTCATAAGTTAAAATGATGATGATACTATGGAGTACTTTGAGATTCCTTTGCACTTTAAGTGAGGGAAAAAGAGGGAAGTGTAAGAAAAGTGTAAGAACATAACTATGCTTCATACCTTTGCATTTGTTTGTAGTCTTGTCGAGTATGGCCTTCGTCGATACAATTTTGCCATACCTGAGGGAGAGGAAGAAAGGTGAAGTATTTGTTTGGTGAATTACATAAAACACAAAGCCAGTTATAAAGCACACAAAGAGGGAGGGGTAAGCAACCAGTCTATGACATCACTGTAATGGTATTTTACAAAAGAAGTGGTTTCCACATGGCGCTGAAATTCCCCACCATATGTGTAGGAAGTGAGACACTCTGTTTTTCCTCCACAGAATAAAACACTGTATCAAATGGAATTATTACTATATTAGCAAAGAAAGAACAAATAATCCCCTCTTTCTCCTATCATGTCAATATGAAAAAAAAAAAGTTTGTGAGTTTAAATCATTTTCCCCGTTTAATACAGTATTTGGATACGCGCGCATGCACAAAATGCTAGCAAAAAGGGTGAAGTGCCTCGCACAACAGAAACAAGTTGGATTTACATATGTAGTTTTTATTTTGTTGCAGATTGTGAATTGAACAGAATTAAGTCAAAGCATACATGCAAACCTGACCTGTGTACAAAATTACACACTAAGCAGTGTAAAAGTGCTTTTATTCTTTTAAATTCATCAGACCAATCTGACTGCACTTCCAAGGCACTGCCTCCATTAAGGCAGTAAGATTTTTAGCCCTGTTTATCTGTCTGTCTGCCTGTTGGCAGGATTACAAAAAAAATACATAGTATTGTGGTGGACCAGGGTCTAAAGTCCAAAGAAGAGCTTGGTAGATTTTGAAGCTGACTGAAATATGTGCAACAGTCTAAATATGCATAATTTTTATATAAGACAGTATTTGAAAAAATCTGGACTACGCAAGATCCAATATGGAAACTGGACATTTACAACATCCCTTTCAACCCTTATTTGCACTCAACCAATTGTAGGCAAATGCATGAATGCAACTGCACAGTGAAAATAGTCAGTCAATAGCTGATCGATGGCAAATAATGATAAGAGGAAGTGTGGTACTCACGGCTGACAGAGTTTGACCAGGTCATGGTCTGTTGTTGAAGGCGACAACCCTCGGATGTAGAGGTTTGTTTTGCTGAGCTGCTCCCAGCCTGCAGTGCTGCTACTGCTGCTGTTATTGGTGCTGCTGTTGGTACTTGGGCTGGGTGGAGCCATTGGGTGTGATGACAAAGTAACAGGTGGCTGGTGTACAGAGAGAAAAACAGAACAACAAACAAAAACAAAAACAAAAAAACTGGTCAAATCTAGAGTGAAAGCAAATTCAAATTCAGAATTAATTTTGCTCATCGAATTCAACAATGATTTATACGTTTCAAATTATTGTCAGAGGTTGTTTTCTTTGTCCTGCACCTGGAACCACTCTCAACAATGATGTCACAATGAAACAACCTGAAGCACCAATCACTGTGGCAGCATGAAGGTTTTCCACTGGTTGTGCGCGAAAGAAAGTCGGTCAAAGTTTGCAAAAATTGAAATCCGGATACTATAAACACTGCACTCATCACTTTTAAAAGTTTATACGAGTATTTTTTTTAAACATCCAACAGGAAAGCCTTTATTTATAAACGTGTGGGCCCTACGTTCTATAGGGGAATGTATACACCTGACAATAATTTCTCAAAATATCTGCTTTCTCTCAACATCAATGGAACTCGTCAGTGACGTGACCCGTTAAAGTAGAAGCACCAAGAAAACAGACGGGCAAGTTTGAGAGTCAAAATGTGATTCTTGTCCTAGTTCTGTGAATCGATCAGCTAGATTCAAATGCATCTGAAACGTATTATTTTTCTTTTCCATCCTGGCAAGTTTGTATGACAAATGTGTGTATGTGTGAGATCAGAATAATTAATCTATTCATATTTTCAATGCATGATTTCATGGAACAATGACTCAACGGCAATATACTGAAATGTTTTACAATTTGAATTGTTAGGGTTGACGAATAGTCAGTTTTGATAATGGTCTCTGTATTGCCGACCTACCAAATCCCATTTCTTACAATTACTTAAAATACACTGCAGCACAGTAAAGTACCATCAGCACTGGCATTGGATCTACTGTCACTACACAAAAGTTTCAATAACATTAATGAAGCAGCCTAAAAATTGACCATCCCCCTGGGATTTCCATGGATTATAAACAACAAATGAATATTCATGTCATGTGTGTGACCATTGCCTGCGTTTGAAAGGAAACTTATGAGAAATGCCATAACTTATTTCATGTGGCCAGCACAAGGATTAATCTTTCACAGAGCAGTGATCTGCACTGGAGATTTGCAGTCAGCATAAATAAGGTCCACAAGGGCCTGTAGCTCTGACACACGTGTCAGCCTGATGTCACATTGCTGCGAGGAGTCCAACATGACGTTTAGAGGTTAAAATAAATATTTTTCTGGAGTACAGGTACCACTAGCAGACAATTCGATGTTCATCAATAGCTTGATAAATGCAAATTGACTTGAAGGATGGCAGATTTCGTTGTCATTTCTAAGTCGTTCTGACTAAATGGTTTTGAAGTTTTGATATAAAACAACCTATTATGTGCTATTCATGATGAGATAAGTTCTAATATAATGGTCACATGGGTTTGCTAGAGATTTAAATTGAGGCCTATTTGAATGTTTTTGTTTTGTGTATACAAAGATACAGATATTCTGGGCCACAGAGAGCTACCCCCTTAAGGGATTTGTCTTTGGCATCTGAAATTATCCCCACAACCCCCTTCTGAGGAATCTCAAGCTGAGAAGAAGCTAAAGGAATCCCAAGCATGAGGCGCAGACATTATTGAGCAACTGAAGTCTGGCATCCACTGTAGAAGAGAATCTTCTCGTGTCTCACATATCTTTACAGTGAAACTGTTTATGCGCAAGTTGACTGCCCACTTCACGGTGATTTATGTTACAAAGTCCAAACTGCTAACGTGGTTTTAATTGAGGGAGAATTACCAGATTATTCCACAAATGATATCTGAGATGTAAACTAGCTGAGGTGTTTCGTTAAGTAACGGCGAAACACTGTGCGAAGAAGCAACAACGGGAAGCCATGAAATGTTTAGCATTAATTAGAAAAAATACAAAACATTATGCTGTAATTAATGTGAACCCTATTTTAGCCAGTCCTTGTTTCGGTAAAAATTATGAGCTATGGCTTAGACACTGGTCAAAGATAGTAGTAGTAGGCAAAATACATGTGAGGGATTTCTTACAATGTCTACAGATACAGTATGAAAAAGTAAGCAGTCGTGCACAGATCAGAATTGTTGCTCAATGTCAAGGATCTGTGTGCAAGTTAGCTGGTTACTTTAAAATTTCACAAGTGTAAGCATAAATGGCTGTCAGCCTCTTGCAACCAGTCTTTGCAACCTTCGTAAGGATAGAACTAATGCATATTCTACGGTTCGACAATCAATAAATAAGGCACCAGAACATGCAGACACATAGAATGGGGAGCATCAGTCATTATTTTGTTGACTGAGGTGACCAAGTTTCAGGCACAGATTACATGTGAAAGCAGTGGGGATTAGAAGCGGACGGTGTTAAACGTTCTTAGCCTCAGCCAGCCATTCTCAGTGACCGTCTGTCTGGTTGGTGCTGTTCAATCAGTCGGCACGGTTAACAGGAAAGGAGGGGACGGCTAGTCCTTTGGCTGTAGATCAAGTAGATGCCTGTTGCTCTGGTGCTTGTACGTGTCAAACCAAAGAGGGATATATTTGTTTAAATGAGTGATATTAAGGTTCATTGTGTGTTTTACGTAGGTTTTAGATTAATGCAGCTTGTCTGATGTTGCAGTTATCTTTTTTGGTGTGTTTTCTCATGTTACGAGAAAACACTGCCTTGACTCTTACAAGGTGGTACCATACATCTTTATCAACCTCAAAAATATCAAGTTCTAGACTCAGTTGGTGATGTTGTCATTCGTGTTGGAAACACTCAGTGAAGCCTTTTTAAAGACACTGAAGTTATATTACACATAATCCCAAATGGAGTTTTCCGTCTTTGAATAAGAAGATAAAAAGCACAAAGACAAAATGTACATGTATTACAAACAACATTCTAGTTATTATTTATAACGTCGCTTTCAACACAGGATCCAGCAGCCAAGGCCTCGCCGTCCTGAGCTCTAGTTTTCACTCTTTGCCAAAGAAAAAATGCAACCTTTTTTGTTGTTGTTGTTGTTGTTGTTGTTGTTGTTGTTGCTGTTATTAAGGTGGTTCTGAAAGTGGATTTGGTTTCATTCATCGGCTCGACAGCGCGGACGCAGGACAAGGAGAGTGATGGGGAGAGGACGGCATCTTATCAGCCAGCCGCAGACCAGCTGAGCAAGACATGTAACCTCCACAGAGCTTCCAGTAACCGGCCTCGCCCATTGAGTTCTCGCCACCGGATAACAGCGTGAGCATGAGTAAATACTCTGAATGGACGCCTTCGGCAACTGCGACAAAGTCAAGGCATTTATTCGGGCTGTAACGCGAAAGCGACTGAAAATGACAGCAAAACGTGAAGCTTGAAAACAAGCGATGTAGCTCCAATAATTTCGGCAATCTATATTTAGTTGACGAGATGAAACCACAGCGACATGTTGACCGAGACTGGAAATGTTCAACAACGGCTTGTTCGGTTGGGTTTTCTCGTGTTAAGGGCCGGATCCTATGCTAACTTTGCTTCATATTCATCATCGATTACTTTGATGGCCATTGAAGGAGGCAAGACTGTTTTTCCGTGTTGCCAAAAAACCATACGATGATAAAATAACTCCTGTCAAAGGCCTGTGTCTCTCAAAGACTGCCGGACCGGGACAGAGCAGCAGAAATTCTCATTTTCCAGAGGAGGTCCCTGAACACAACGCGGCTGTCTCGGAAGATACAAAGTTAAGCAAACAAAAGTAGTCTTTGTGACGGCTGCGAATACAGTGAAATGTGCTACGGCGGCGGGGTGCTGACACGCCTTGGGGACACTTGAACAGCTAACGTTGGTCATTCTTGAGTATCAGCGTCCTTACCTGTTTGCGATACGGAGTCCTGAGCGGGTTTCCAGTATTAGCAAAAATCATCCTCAGTTCGAGCAGGGAGAGTCGCTTTAAGTAAGGCTACTACTTTCTGTAGGAATACGCCAAACTCCTATTTCAAGTGAAAACACAACATAGATTCCCTACTAACTCAACTGAAGCCCACATAAATAGACTTCCTATACATGTTATATCTACACATAGCCTTGTTATAGTCGACTGTCCCGGCAACAGAGTCCCCCGCTCCAACTTGGGTCGCTGCCCTGCCTCGTTTGTTTGACTGACTTCATGATTTGCAGTCTGATCGAAGAAGGGTGGACGCCGCCGTGGTGGAAGAGACCACTCGGCCTCCTGTGTAGGGGTGGTCTCTCCAAATCGATCGACAAAAATCCTGTTTACTTTATGCGTGCTCACTGCAGATGGGAACACACTCACGGAATTTAACCATCGAAAACGTTGCTTAGTATTCGCAAATAAATGCAATCCGTATGCTGTTGAACTTAAAATACCAAGATTGGGTTTCAACCTGTCTTGTGTTTGAAAGGATGCATACCAAACATTCCATTGCGCGGTTGGTCCCAATAGCTGTTGTGTTATTGCATGTATTTATGTGTACGTTGATGCAGGTATGTGTGTATTTGTGTGTGTTTTCGTACATACAAACACACGTACATACATAAATACGGCCCCCTCACACCCATACACATATGTATGTATAAAAATATATACATATACATACACATACGCATAAATATATAGGTGATTGTGATTAGGAAATGAAAACAAATCACATTTTATAGAATGATAGAATGGACTAGGGATCGTTTCCAGTTGAAAATAATCAAGTTTTTATGGGTTCATGGATCTTATAATGAGAAATGTGATCCAGAGAGAAGAGCTGCAGAATGGACTATCTTCAAAGAAGTGATGTGACAACGTGTGCGGCTAGTAAATACATTTCATTCACATCCCATACATGACATGTAAAGTCACGCATACAGTGCAATAGACTATCTAAAAAATACAATAAACATTTGAAATAAGATGGCCCAACCAACCATTGCTCAAAATACACGTATGGCCTTAGGCCTAACTGTTTTGACAGGTAAGGACGTAAAATCCACACTATTTAAAAATGTTGTTGTCTCTGAAGTTGCCCTCCCCCCAAAAAAAAACTGCTCCCTTGTTAATTGTAATAACTCTCCACAAGGTAGGTGTCCCTTCATAACACATGCTAAAATAAACCTCACCTTCACCGTGTGGACTCCACATGATCACACCGATGTGGCTTGTGGCCCAGGAAGGTACAAAATGTGTTCCAAAACACTTGTTCTGTGTTTGTTGTCCATAAAAAATGAATCCATTTGTTATGCCAAATTTACAAAAGCAAAATAACTACATAAGTGTAAAAAACATGTTCCTGGTGAAAAACATTTTCTGTTCACTAGCTCATCAAACCTTACACATGTACACCGTGATAATTAAATCTTATACCACAGGTATACTGAATATGTAGTCCCTTGATCTTTAATCAGGAAAATTGCTTCCTTTGCTAAATTATTGGAACAGTGTGCAAATATATGTGTGATATGTAATATGTCTGTACCAAATTAACCCAAAGGTCACCAGTAGAGCATGCAACTAAGTTCACCAGGCCAATAGAAGTCAATGGGTCAGCAGTGGAGGAGAGACAGAAAGGTCCGATTCAGCACAATTCTCCTAGGGATACTACATGGAGGACAGGGTGAGCAGAGTCACAACTATACTGGCACCTTATAATATGATATAGTGAAAGGAAAGGACTTTAATTCCTTTATTTGTGGAGAACCAAAATGTCACCGTATGTGTTAATGTATAACCAGAAGAATCCTTTTAATCCAGTTGATAACCATAATTAGACATAATATTCTTGTATTCCCTGTTTTACACACTCAAGTCAGAACTGATTTCATCCTAAGCAGGAAAGTCTGTTATACGTGCTTTTCCATGAGAAGGACTTGAACAGGGCTGTGAGATATGAAATGGATATTTTCCCCAATAAGTACAATAACAGATCAAGTCATATGCTGTTTTCAATCAGACATACGCGAAACAAGTATAATACCTCCAGGCCAAGCAGCTGGAGAGCTTATCGGGATATAAAGATTGCAAGATTGTTCAGAACCAGAGAAACATAGACAGACAGTGTCACTTGTAAAAAATGGGTATTTCCAAGGGAAATAAGATTTTGAGGTTACTGTAGGACAACGTATTACTTATTCTCACTCTTCCATGAAGTAATGAAAACTGAAAAATACCTTGGAGGGACCTATACATAGAAGTGGTCATTGCCATTGTTAAGTGTAACATCAAGTTAGTGATGAGAAACAGGGGAGAAAAAAATCAATATCACTATAATAAGAGTACCTGTGTGAATATAAAGCATGGCATCTACCTACCAATGAAAATTTACAAGCTAGACACATGGCACTAATGAAGTAATTCAGTGTATCATTAGTGTGCATAGTGGTAAATTTTGCATTACTAAAGTGTTTGAAGAGGTTAGTACTTAGAAGAAGTTAAAACACAAGAGATATGATACAGCATCAGATACCTTAGTTTCTAGATATACAATTTCGATTATCAAAAATGACTAATGCTTTGTTTATGCAGGATAAATTCCGAGGTTTGCATCGTTTCTTTGAATCAAGAATACGATGTCCCGGATGACCTGCTCTATGTTGATAAAGACCTCAGGTGTATCTTTGAAAGGCGAAGAGACATTTCCCTTCTTCTCGCTACGATCCCTGAAATGTTACATGCCCAGGAAGCCTCAACTAACAGCCCCATACCTTCCTGTCGGGAAATAAGGGACGGGTTTGGGGTGTGTAATTCCGTTTGGCAGCTGCAGATGCATTTCCCATAAGTCTTGACTGCAAATTGGCCACAAAAGAGAGCTGTGAATTATTATGTATGTGTGTCACACAGGAAAAAGGCCACATTCACAGCTACGGAGAGCCAGTGCAGGGGGTAGCAAAATCTGCTCAATTATTCAAATGAAGTCAGCTGTTCCCATCTAATTATGAAGAATAAACTTGTCCCTCACCTGTCACATGGGGAATTCATGAATGGAGAAAGTCTTTTTGATTATTCTAATCAAATGTAATAAATAAGATATCATCCCACTACAAGACACAACACATTTTTGATATTTCCCTTTTATTCCTTAACATTGCTTTGTATCAAATATTGGCAAATTCCTGCCTCTCACCCAGAAGTCCTTGCACCATTCTCAAATTCATTATATGAAATGTTGGCCAACAGCATTTGTCAATTATGTTTTTGCATTCATTTTTGACGTATCTCTGGACACTCCAAAATGAATAAGAGGAAATAACTTGACAGCAGCGGGAAAGGTTTCGCTGTGTGCTTGGCCCTCATTCCGCTCATGTCGAACATCCAGAGAATGAGAGTCATTGTTCAGAATGGCAGTTCTTTCAGGCCTGACACTGACATAAAGAGCAGCACCACTGAGCTTTTTCATTGTGTACATTCTGCTGCTGGGCAACTCTCCAAACTTTATTGTAAACATTGTGTATTGCCGTTTAGCCTCAGCATAATGGCATTGTGCAGTTGATGCATTCACCTTGACAATGATTTAAAGCCAACTTTGGTGAAGGCGCTTAGCTATTAACAAAAATATTACAAAGTTTTTACAGCGGCCACTGATATCCGATTTCTGTTTTATTTTGTGTTCTCAATTTAGGCTTCTTTTCATCTTGCTATTATTCTCTTGTCACTGAACAACCTAGATTTGGGGCTCGTCACAACAAATGCAAGAAATCATCAGATACTCTCCATACACCGGATTCACAGTCACAAAAATTCATGTTATAATAAAGCCATCATGACATAGTTAACAATTGGAGTTCCACATAGAGAGAAATCAAATACATTGTAAAATGACAAATATCAGTTCACACAAAAATGGTCACATTATGAGAACTACCTAATAAGTTTTTATAGGGGTGCACATGGGATTCATAAAAACTGATTACAATGACTTTTACTGTTAATGACTGTTGGTCCTCCTTTCCTGATGAAATTGCAAATCTGAGTTGTTTTTATATTTCTATGAAGCAGAGTAGGAGGAACACTATTGCTCTTGGCTAAATGTAGATTATTTCTAGGCATTCCTGTTCCACATTCAGTTTTTCACTTTTGCTCATCCACCGTAATATTATCAACAATTGCAGCCTCTGAAAACATGTAAACACTTGTAAGCTGCCCCAAGGGCTATTATTTGATAGCTGGTTGGTGTCATATTCTCAATTCTAGAACTCAGTTAGGGCATTCACACAAAAACCTACATGCTCTTGGTTCCCTTTTGACAGAGCAAGATCTGAATGACAGAAATTCAGTTTCACATTGTGATGCAAATTGTAGGGATAAAACCACTAAGGCAGTCAAATGTGATCATTGCATATGTCACATCAGGTCTATCCTATTCCTGGAGAGGATGCAGATACACAGCAAGGATGGAAATATATTTGATAACCACCAACTTTTCAATGAGAACCATGAGGAATAGCTGCAATGTTTCTTTTTCACATAACTATTGATTTTGTGTGTCTGTGCTGAATCGCACTGTCTCTCGCTGACATATTAGAAATCAATGAATCTTCGAACAACTAGAAATACATCGCTTGTTCACTTTTATGTGTGTGGGTGTATGGGTGTTATCCAACAAAATGAGCAGAAATGCTTGTTACTGAAAGTTAGGTTTCAGGTTATTGCATTGCAAATTCTTTTTGCTAAGTTATAACTAATTATGTGCAAATTCTAATTTGATTTTGCTTTGATTATTCTAGGTCTTTTACTAATTTTAGTTTTTTGTTTCATTTTCCTGTTAGATTCAATGGTCTAAAAAAAAAATCATTATCAGTTTCTATTGTGTCACGTCATTAAACCGCCACAGGAAAATGACAAATGTTTGACAGTTCCAGTCATTGTCCTGATCTCATTGACTCATGTCCGTATGCATCCGCCCCAAATCCATATGCCCCGGTTGGACTATTCAGCCCAGCTTGGACCTTTGAATAAAAAAAAATACATACACCGCAAACATGCATACTCTCAAAAATGATAAGCACTACAGAATATTGATTCATTGAAAAATACATTTCCAAACAATTATAGAGAAAGAAAGGTAAAACAAATATGAACAGTGTGCAGTCTCCTCGGCTGAATCACAGTAGTTACGTCCAATGAAAAACAGCTGATTAAAACGCATCGACAGTAGAGTTCTCAGCTTTGCCCTCAAAAGTGTTACACTTTAGCCACATATCCTTCATAATTAGTCCATGAATATACCTTGTACTTCTCAAAAATACTCATCCTCTCTCACTAATCTTCAAATAACAGGAAGCCTCCAAAGCCAGAGGCTCAACTTAAACAATACAATATGCAGCCTTAACTCAACTTCATCTGCTCTAGTATCTCGAAGGCAGTTCTGTTGTACATATCCTGTTGTCTTACATTCCTGACAAATACAGCAACGGCAGTCTAAAATAGAGCAATATAGTCGATGCATGTTGAAGAGCATACTTAAAACGATGAAAAAGAAAAGGTTCATTTATTCATATTTTCCTTTTAATTTATCCTGTGTGGGATCTTTGTCAGTGGGGTTTCACACCATTCTTCTTAACCTCTCTTTAGGCTCCTGAAATCTGATCTTTGTGCCCCCCCTCCTGCATTCCTTCCTATCTTCTCCTCCCCTGGCATGCCAGAGTTCTCAGCTTTGCCCTCTATCTGATCTCACATTTCTGCAGACCTACAACAGATTGTTTATTTTCCTAGACATTGAGGAAACATGGATGGGCCCTTCCGTGTTTCAAGATTTACTGCTGAGCTATACCCAGGCTCCGGCCTGAAGTGAATTTACAACAGGGCCTCCGACAACAGGAAGTGTCGGCTGCTTCAGTGACACATCACAAAAGACATGGTATTGTCTGGACAATACAACCTTAGATTAACACGGCTGCAGTTCTGTGAACACAAATAATAAGCAAAAGTGTGGAAACTGAGGTCAAAGATCAGTCAGTGGGGATCAATTATAGCTAAACCCAGAAACCACCATAACTGAGTTGTTTGCTGGGGTTAGCCGAGACACGGGGAATGGGAGACTCACATCAGAACCCAAGCATTTTTCTTCTCACAATTTGTGAACCTTAATAGTGTTCCTGCATCAGATGGCTTTTTGGGAGTGTTTGGCCACAGTGCAGACGGAGCTGCTTCCCCATTAGGACACATTCACTTTTCGGGCCATATACTGATGAGGGAGCTATAGATTGTGACTATGTGCAGCAAAAAAAATTGAACAGAGGAAAAAAAAAAAACTCAATGCAAACTGGTAGCAAAGCGTAGCACTCAAGTATCCATACGTAAAATCCTTAATTTTTAATGAGCAAGAGCTGGAATTATCTATATATAAAGCTCGGGTCCAATGGATCTTACTGTTGAAACAGCCTGCTGCTCTATCCTTGAAGGATAACTTTAAGGTTTTCTGTGAATTGAGGTTGTTTACAGTGACCTTGAACTATGAGTTACTCTCAAAGTGAGAAAAGGTCAGGAGGTTTCAGAGAGCTTTGAGATAGCAGCACAGCAAGATCATATACAAACCAACTACTACCAAAAGAATGATGGGTTAATTAAATCTAGTAACCAGTTATTCCGAACGAGACTTGATGGCAGAAATGTAGAAAACATACTGGAAAATTCAAATGAAACATTTAAGTGTGAACCTACGACATTATCTAGTTTAAATAATACTAAAGGGGATGCATTTACCAACATGTAATTTATAGAAACCACATTATCTCAACACATCATTGAATTGAATTTTTAGCAGGCTCTAATGGACTGCAAACGCTGGCTTAGCCTCTTGGTCTTGAGTTTGAGATCTGTGTATTCACTGTCCGAGTCCATAATGCAAGCAGTAAATATCATCTGTAAGAACTTGACAAAAATACAGCATTTTTATTCATAGGACATGTTGAATAAAAATCTTGCAGTTCTAACTGAGCAGTTAGCTATATCTTTTCAAATTCTGAGACATTCAGGTCAGAGGATTTGTTGATAAAGCTTATCTTTGCAATCTTATCTTGTTCAAGATAAGATTTATCAACGAGTCCGATTAGTTTTACCTTGCAGTGCTACAGAAACGTTGCTTGCGTTGCTCTCCCTCTCTGTTCATAAAGATCATCTTCTGTGGATTATTGGCGATTTGATACCAACTCCAATTTACATTTTTGCACTTTGATTTCAATTAATTAAGTCTATCTTTAAGGTTTGGTTCTTTTAAGCTGTTGCTGACTAAGCATGTACGTTACACTGTATCTGTAAACTTTGTTAAAATTATATATATACATATGTTTACCCTGAGTGCCTCTGTTTTATTCAAAACTGTCAAAATGAATACAAGTGATGAAAATGGTCTGTCTCTACACCTTCCCGCCGAGACAGCTGTGTGTGAGAACAAGGCAATTAAATAGATATAACACACAATGATGACAAAATTAAGTGGGTTCTGGAAATGTCTTTCCCATCGGCACTAAATCGTGTCTGAAAGTACCGATTTATTATCAATGATGAAAAAGGACATACAATCACCTTGCTGTGTGCTCCTTATTACTCACTAACGATTCTGTGAAATAAGGCAACAAGAAGATATTTGATCCCAGAAAGTTACTCAGCTGCCATCTGCTGGTTGTCCTTGTTATACAACTATTATTTTGCCTTCAGAGGAATCTGTTCCAAAACACATAGGAGACAGTAAGTTCAAAACCCTATACATATATGTATAAATACAAAAATATGTATATAAACATATATGTGTGTGTGTGTGTGTGTATATATTATATAAAGTTAAGGTGTAAATGCTATGGTGTGACATCAATACTGGAAAAAAGCAACATGTTTCACTGTACTGTATTAATTTGGATGTGTCCTTGTCTGAATTTCCTTTAAGAATTCCAGAGGATTTGAATACGTCACAATGTGTAGTTTCATGTGCTCAGTGGGGCTCGTAGGCCTGCCTCTTAAAATCTGACTTCAAACTTGCACAGAAAATATAAACTTTCACGAGTGACCGTGTTGACAGTATTCTCGTGTGGAAACTTCACAAAAGTCATTCACACACAGTGAAATCCCAAACCTTCATCCATAGGAACGGAAAGACATGTGTTTTAATTGTAAGGGGAGTTTTACATTAATTAGGTCATTATTCACAGAAAAAAAAAAGTCCTTGTTTTTTTCCCTTTCTCTTTAAATTGAGGAGGGCCTCCATTGCATAACCCTGTGCTTTTTTGACCTCTATGAATATCTACCATTTCATCAACTGGATGTTTGTGCAGTTTAGTGTGAGTGTTGTCTGGAGATGTGTACCTTTTTGATCCACATCTGATTTCTTACGTTTGTTTGTTTGGTTTGGTCGAGAAGATGTTATGTGATGCTCATTCGTTCATGTTGGACTGCATTGTTTTAAGGGGACACACAGACACACTTACCTCCCCGGTTGCAACCTGCAGTGCGCCGGTCTGAATCCCTCAACTGGAGAAAGTTAAAAGGTGCAGTTGGGACAGAAAGAAAAAAAAAAAAAGAAACAACACAAAAGCTGAAAGAATGAGGCAGAACCGAGAAGATCTTGCTGCTGGGGGCTGTTTGGCAGCGCACACGCGGGGGAAGAACCCTCAACCAGCATGCGCTGCCCTGAGCTGCGCGCTGATTGGCTGCCGCGGAGTCAAAGCGGAAGTCTCCGAAGCGGGGGGATTCCCCGAGGGAAGTTCCCAACTCCAGTAACTAGGCTATGTAAAACGCACATAGCCCAGCTTGACTGTCGCGCTTCGTGGCTTTTTCGTGCGAACGACGACCGAACCAAAGTGCGGCGGCTTCGGCACGACGTGTCGGACTTTTACATGAAGGTAAGCGGATACTGACCGGCCACGGAGGAGTAGACGGACCCGCGGAGTTGTCGTGAAGTCGTGTTGCCACCGGTTGAATGGGCTATGGCTAATGGGCTATAGAATACGGAACTGTTAAGTCGCCTTTAACGACTCTCCAAATGCCAACAAAATCCACCCCACGAAAGTCAATCATCATTATATGTCGTAATTTACAATAATTTTATTTTATTTAATTTATTTTTTTAAAAGGCCCCTCTCATAACAAAGAACTGATGCACTGTGTTGTCTCCCTGAAAAATGTAATTGAAGTATTCGTTAAGGAATCGGCCCATTTTTTTGGTCCGCATCATCTCAGGGCTCAAATATATAACAATGAGCTGCTACTTCAAGACAAAATAAAGTTTTGCTCAAAGCTGGCGGAGACTTTTAAAAAACTTTTAGCAGCTTCAAATGCACGTTTACAGTGTTTACTTTATTCAAAAAAGAAACCAACAACTACAGAGCATCTTCCATTTCTCATGCCTTCCAGGCCCATGTGCAACATCTCATCACTGAAAGCACAATCATGATGTTTCACGAAAATTCCAAGTGCCGAATGGCCAAAGTTGAAGTTTAGATAGGATATCAGGCCACCAGCAGTGAATCAAAGTGCAAGGCTGTCTTGTAGGCCACATGAGATGTACCCACATATAAAAAATTAAGGAAAAGGAAACATTAATTGAAATAAAATGCCACAGGGAACAGCAAAAAGTAAAGTGTTGACTTAAACCCGAATTAAGGGCCGATGAGTTGAATTGATGAAAAAAGGTATCAGCAAATCGTTATCGCAATACTGTCACTGCACAATTATTTTGCTGAAATCAGCGAAAACCTGGCAGCAATACAACATTTGTCAGTATTATTTTAAGGCAAATTGAATGTGCAGAAAATGCTTGATAACAAAATTATCAAGTCCATGCTTTAAGTATCGGTATGTTCCTTGTCCCTGGGTGTCCTCTCACGCAGAGCTCATGTCTGCTCAGTCCGTGATGAACGTGGAGCACACGGCATGGAAAGGAACATTGGAGACCAGCTCAACAAAGCTTTTGAAGCTTATCGCCAGGTCTCCATTGAAAAGGACAATGCTAAAAAGGAGCTGCAGAAAATGGTAAGAGAGCTGTGCTTCAGACAAGGGAAATACGGCATATATTAGTAATAGAGAAACGTAACAAATTAGCATGTTGTGTGTTATTTCAGTACCTTTTTGATTGGAACATCTTTCGAATGTATTGGTTGGAAGTCTGTTTACCCTATTTTAATGACTGTCAAATGGCAACAAATCTGTTTTAAAAACCAATAATTTACTGTTTATGTGAAAATCTGACACACACAGATGTATAAAAACACTGAGCAGATTGCATATATCCTTACTAAACAAATAACAGAAACCTGATTTTGCAGACTGAACATTATGAGCGACACACTCAAAAACTTCAAAAGCAGATAGAGGATCAGCAGCAGTTGATTTCAGTACTTGAAGCCCAGTTGTTAGCAACAAGGAAACCTGCAGGTTAGTGAGATGTGCACATGTGAACTCTAAAGATGTACAATGTATTGTATGGAGAGGTTTTGTCTTAAATTAGATGTTACACCGAAACTTTGTCATCTTTCACTGTGATGCACTTATTGTTAATTTGCATTCTTTTGGATTCCAAGGAGAGATGAAATGTGATCCTTGCAACCATCTCGTTGATGGGTCTGGTGCTTATAGGAAAAAACAATACCCGGTATGTTGACTGTTCTCTATGTCTACATTAACTTCAGATGGCAATATGATAGCCTCAGACTTACTAATTCATCAGTCTCACAGTTTGATTAATGCATGTCCATACCTAAAGCTCGCTCGCTCTCTCTCTCTCTCTCTCTCTCTCTCTCTCTCTCTCTCTCTCTCTCTCTCTCTCTCTCTCTCTCTCTCTCCCCCTAACAACATCACTCTAACTCAT